>WBNO01017859.1:65000-81965 GCA_013400575.1 Peucedramus taeniatus | reverse complement strand
GGGGCGGGAGCAGCGCAGCGCGGGGCGAACGGAGCGGGTCAGGCGAGCGTCCGCCAGCGATGGGTGGCGGGGCACAGGTGAGTGCGGCTGGAGCGCCCGAGACCCGCACGGTCCCGCAGGAACCCCCGGGATGCTCGGGGCATGTCCCGCCCCGGGGGGACCGGGAGGGACACGGGTGCCGGTCACTCCATCCCAATCCCCGTCACATGCCCCAGCCCTGTCACACGCCCCTGTCCCCGTGTCCTGGCTGCTCCTGCCGGCCGCAGGGAGGGCTCTGCCGGCCCCGCTGCTCCGGGTGGGCGCCTTGGGCAGGATCACACCCAGACCTTTCTGCGTGGAGCTTTCCCTTCTGCAGCTGCTCGCCGGTGCCATCAGAGCTGTGAGCTCCGCAGGGGGAGCGGGAAAGGCGTCCAGGACACGTAGCAATGAGTTGATGTCTGTGCTAGTGGAAGTTTGGTAATTGACTAAACAGAGATGCCAGAGCAAGCTTGGATATCCTGAGTGCGTTCTACACGATTTTAGGTGTCGGGGGATTATCAGGTAGATGCAGGACTGGGAATTGGACTCTCTCAGTTACTTTTCCAAATTCAGAACAGCTCCATTCACGGACACTTTTTTGGGTTAGATTAAAAATAAATTGAGATCAGCATGTGCGTATAGACTTGTACAGAAATAACTGAAGCAGGGAGAACCAGTTTAGTCCATTTCTGTATGTCATGTTTCAGGTCTTTGTTGTAACACCCTTTCCTCATCTGTTGGTCAATTTTTCACCCAATTGCAACAAGTAACAAATTTAAAATAACAAATAGCAAATGTTAAAATAACAAGTAACAGCTTCATTCTTGTTGTGCGTTTCCTTTGGATCAGCGAAGGCCTCGGCGGTGAAGCAGCCTGGCACAGGGATCTGTGTTCCGCGTTCTGTAGCACGGAATTTTCCCGACCATTCAAAGTTGTGAACGTGAAAAGCCCACACGTGTCTGGAAAGGTCAGTTGTGGCAACAAATGGCACAGCACATGAGCAGCATACTGCTCCCATCTCCCGTACAGCTGCTCTTTTTGGAGATCACACAATCCCTGAGGTTGGAGAAAACCTCTGAGCTCATCGAGTCCAGCCTCTGACTCACCACCACCTTGTCAACCAGGCCAGAGCACCGAGTGCCACGTCCAGTCATTCCTTGAACACCTCAGGGTGGTGATTCCACCACCTCCCAGGGCAGCCCCTTCCAACCCTGACAACCCTTTCCGTGAAGAGATTCCTTCTGATATCAGGAATTCCTTCTGATGTCCGAGGGCACATGACTCTGGCTGAGAAATGGGGATAGAGCTCAGGTGTCTTCATGCCTTCCCGCTCAGGTGCTGGAAGGGGCAGGTTGGAGCTGTGGGGGCAGAGCCCAGGGGTGTCGGTGCTGGCGGTGACGCTGCCCCACAGCCGGCACCCGCCGTGCAGGGAGGAGCTGCCTCAGGTGTTCTCCAGGGCTTTTCTGTTAGTGCCTCTGGCACAGACTCCGGGCTGTGTTTTAATATTAACTCTGTGTGTGTGTGTGAGCTGAGGAGCTCCATCAAGCTGTGATGCCTTGTTGTTCAACGTCAGCTCGGTTTCATATCCCAGACAGCACAAGGGCAATCCCTGCCTTGTTTGCTTATTGCCTGAAAAGTGTTGTATCTAAATCCATTATTCTGAGAGCAAAACAAAGCTCCTCAAGTATGTTTTGTGTGCTCTTGAAAGAGACAGACCCAAAATTAAAAGCCAGAGGAACAGGGGATTCATCTTTTGCTGAAGAAATGTGAATCTGTCCAGTTCCATTTGACATAAAGTCCCAAAGGCACTGAAGGTCTCGGGCATTTTTAAGCAGGTCTGATGATCATGAGTGTTTCTTAAGTCAGAAGCAGCTTGCGTGCTGCTATATTTAAAAAACAAGATTATGATCATGTTTTTAATGCAATAAAAAAAATTAGATGCACTCAGAAGGAATGGCAACAACCTAAAGAAGCTGACAAAGACCAAAGTGTTTGTTTTGACAGGTGCTGCTGTTTAAGGCACAGTCCCCTGGCTGGCAGTGTCAGACCCCCCTCTGTGGTGCTGCTGCAGAGCTGGCAGTGGCTGTGCTGTGAGCCCCTGGGCTGCCTGGACCTACAGCGTGTCCAGGCTCTGTCCTGGCTCCAGACAAGGCAGCTTCTGTGAGCCTGGGGACCTCTGTGTATGTAAAATCCAAACAGAGTAGCATCTCTCTCAGTAGCAAACAGGCAAAAAGGTAAAATGGTGAAGCTTTCTGGTTTGTTCAGTTTTTTTAAGATGGAAGCTTGTATAGATGTTCAGGAAATTTATTAGGTTTTTTAGGCTCTTGAATATCACATTGAGAACTGTGAAAATAGAAGCTCTAGTCTCTTATTTGAGCACTCCTAGCCTGTGCTTTCATTCTCTACTCTACAACAAGATATTTTATTTATCACAGAATCCAAGAGTGGTTTGAGTTGGAAGGGAGCTCAAAGCCCATCCCATCCCACCCCCTGCCATGGCAGGGACACCTTCCCCTGTCCCAGGCTGCTCCAAGCCCTGTCCAGCCTGGCCTTGGGCACTGCCAGGGATCCAGGGGCAGCCACAGCAAATCTGGGCACCCTGTGCCAGGGCCTGCCCACCCTGCCAGGGAACAATTCCTCATTCCCAGTATCCCATCCAGCCCTGCCCTCTGGCAGTGGGAAGCCATTCCCTATGTCCTGGCACTCCATGCCTTGTATGTAATGTCTCTCCATCTTTCCTGTAGACTCCCTTCAGGTGCTGGAAGGCTGCATTGAGGTCACTCCTGGGCCTTCTCCAGGCTGAACAATCCCCATTCTCTCGGCCCTTCCTCATGGCAGAGGTGCTCCATCCCTCTAATCATTTTTGTGGCCTCTTCCAGACCCGCTCCAACAGGCTGATGGCCTTTAGGAATGTTCAAGCTCAGCAAATTGTCCTTAAAGCATTTTAGGCATATGAGTGAAAAAAAGTGTTCCTTCCCAGCTTTCTGTGCCAAAGTCCCATCACCTTTTCCTGGACAGAGACTGCTGTTCCCCTGGAAACGAGTGTTCGGCAGGAATAAAAGTGAAATGAATGTTATGTGTTATTTACAACGCCCTCTGGTTTTGTTTTTTTATTTTAAAGCCAGCAGCAATTAAGCCCCAAACATGAATCTGAGTCTCAGATACTCAGATATTTTGTCTGGACAGTGATTCTCGCGCGCACGTGCTGGGGAATTGGGTCAGGGGGTTCCGGGGCTGTGGGTCATCCCAGTGTGACACTGCAGCTGTGCTGTGTGTCAGGGAGTGCCTGCAGACAGCAGGAACAACCAAGCTCAATCAGAGACATTACAAATGAAGCGAAGTGTTTGCTTGTATTCAGATGAGGCAGGGCCCGGGCAAGGCGCGGCGCTCGGAGCGCCTGGATCCCGGCGTTCAGCACAATATCGGAATGAAAAATGACAACACTTTGTCATCTGTTCAAATTGATATTGCACTCTCGGCAGTGACAGCTGAAAAGGCCCACAGGTGCCATATAAAGAGGTGACCATGTTGTCATATTTCATTTAGGCATCCCTCTGCAAAGCCATAATTACCTAATTAGGTTGTTAATTAGGAGATTAGCATTTCGCTATATTGATAGAATGCTCTTTGCAGGCACGAGTCTAGATACAGATTTGTCTGCCCTAATTTATAATCTCTGCATTTTTTGTACTTATTTATTTGCTTAAAATCTTGATGCAAGATTTCTCAGGTTAGCAGAGAATCCACTTGTCTGCAATTAAACAAAGATTTGACAAGATCAGGAAAGAGAAGAGTGCATACTTCCCATACATACCCCAATATTTTCTCCCCCCTCTAAAGCTCAGCAATTAAAATATTGGAATTGGTGTAATTTGCATCCTGATTAGTGTGACAACAAAAGTATAGCCAAATTCCAAGCAGTTCAAAAAATACAGAGCTAATGCCAGATTGATTTACAGGTCTGGAAATGAACAAATAATTTGTTGGAAGTTGTGTGTAATGTAGTGTTTGCTCATCATAACTTCCCAATTCCAGTCTCTCTTGTGAGAGAGCCTCTTTATATGACTGTAAATGATTATTTCCTTTTTAATGATAGGACCAGAGTGTGAGTGACAGCTTCTGCAGATAAGTATTCACTCTTAAATGCACTTGAGCTTTTGCTGAAACATAAACTTGAATGTTCGTATATTTCAGTTCACTTTTCTTTATCCTGCCTGCCCAGGACCTGTCTGTGTTTGAGGGGGCTGATTATTTGTGCTGCTGCAAATGCAGATAACCAGAGCCATTTCTTGTGCAATTGCAGACAGAAGTTGACTGGGAAATTATTTCATATAACCTGAATCATAAATTTTGAAGTATGTTCATGCCGTCCTGTTCCTGCTTATATGATGCTGGGGGAAAAATCAATTTTTAATTCTAATCTGCCTATCTTTTTCATTAGTTTTTAAAGATCACTTTGAAGAGCTACAGTCAAGGAGGTGTTTGAGTACAGGGACTGTGGAAGCCCTTGAATGATAACATGACCTGCAATGGAATATCATTTTTCCAGCTTGCTATGTTTTGCATTTGTTAGCAATTGTCCTGGATCCAAATTGTACCTTCCACAAGTTGTGTCTTTGGAATTCATTTGTTTACTTTGAATAGGGCTTTAATTGTTTATTACTTCCTTAAGGAGGGTAGTCAATTTAAACAATATTAATACAAAGAACAACAACAAGCTACAGCTTTGCAGAACAGGAGGTAAAAAAGGTTTTTTCCCCTGCTTCTCACTTCTTACTTTTATAATTTAGAGAGGAATATACTGGTAGGAATTGGCTTGAGAGTTTTGAACTGCTTCTAGCCATTTGAACTGGAGAATTCTTAAACTAATTCCATTAAAATTGGTGGAACTTCAAGTTGTAGCTCTTTCCTGCAGCAGAACATTTTTAGCTGCTGACAGCTTTCTCTGATTTTATTGTTTCTTGTAGCTTATTTAGAGGTCTGTGAAAGGCAAAAATATCAACCCTTCACATGAGGGAAATATTTCCTGTAAGATGCCATGGAAAGGTGGCCCTGGCTTGTCAGTTTGGGGACACATCCTTCAGTTGGAGATGTGCTGGTGGCACCACAGGGCTTTTGGTGGAGCTGGAGGGTTCTGACCTGGAGCCTGCGAACTTTCAGGGACAGGTACAGGATGTGAAAGTGCCTGTTGGCTCTGGTGCCACCTCACCAAGAGAAATCTGTAGTTCTGCTGGAAAATGTGTCAGGGCCTGCAGGAGGGAGCAGGGCTGGGGGCAGTGGGTGGCAGAGAGGGGCCCTGCCCCACTGCTGGCAGCTGTGGAGGGGAGACACGGCTGCCCCAGCTCTCGTGCTGCTGTGGGGCAGTGACAGGGACGAGCCACCTTGCGCTGGGCAGCGAGAGCGAGGCTTTGTGTCAAATTCCTCTGTGTTCACTTAAAAAAACCCAGAAAATCCATTCCAAAATAGCTGCGTTTTCCCCAAAGTGAGGAAAGCTGCACTCAGCATTTTTCACGCTCAAGGTCAAACGTTTCCCCTGCAGACAGCAGCGAGCAGGGCTGACACATGGTTGCAGTCCCACCAGTCAGTGGGTCCAGCACGGAGCGTGGCTCCAGCTGTGCCTGCTGCTGTCTGCGCTGACATGTGGTGGGCCACGGGATGGATGGGATGGGAGGGATGGCAGCCGTGAGGTTTAGCTTGTCCTTTCCCCTAATCTCACACTTGCTTTGCTATCTCATTGTCACCTCGTGTAGGTTAACATGCAGATATGATACCCTGTGTGGGGCATTTGGTGGGGAAACAGGAACGCCAGACAATCTTTATTTAAATAATTGCAGTACATCAAGCAAGCAGGAGGGTCACGAGAACAGTTAACATGTTGTGATGATGAAGTTGCCTCCCGAAATTCAGCTGTGTTCAGCTGTGTGTTTAAGGTACAGCCTGCATGGCTGCAGATCCTTTTCCAAGACCTTTGTGTCACCTCCGGGGAGCGGAGTCGTTTGTTAGCGCGCTCTGCATTGCTCATTGTGCGCGGGGTTATGAATGAGCCTGATCTGCATAAAGCCCTGCTTCCCTCGCTGGGAGAGCCCAGCCATGCCATAAATATCGCCGTGGGGTACTGCAAGAGGAATACTGCTGGTAAAAATAGTAGACTGAGATGCAGCTGTCTGATGCTGCCACAAAGTTCCTGTGAATCCTGGCGAGGCGTTCAGCCTCTTGATGGTGCAATTTGACATCTTTGGGGATGTTCTGTGGCTGCACCAGACTGATGGGGGGCTGTGCTCCCCGGGGCCTCGGGGCATGGCAGAATCACAGCAACGGGGCCAAGGACGGGAGAGGGAGCATTCGTTCCTGGGGTGTTGGTCAGACAATGTGCAGACAGTTGGAGAGGTGAATAATAAAGATCAGGAAGAAAGTGAAGATCTCTGCCCACCTGTGTGATGAATCACAGGTGTTTGCCAATCAGTACATCACTGAAACCCCAGCCTGTGTGTTCTGTTGTACAGAAATACCAAACTCTAACATTTTGGGGATTTCACCCTACCCTCTTCAGTTTTAGTGTTTGCACAGAGTGTGTTTGACAGCTGCCTGCAAAGTGCTTTATTCAATGGTAGAATATTATTTGTACAGTGCAAGTGTTAAAAGAGCTTTTTCTTTTTTTATGATTAAAGAATGTATAAGATGCTGATGCTTAGAAGGTCCCTGAATTCTGTTAAATTTGGCTCCTCCATGAGGATGTGGTGGTGGTGGTGTGTGGGTGCAGGAGTGCAGAAGGGGTGTGCTGGCAGCTCTCAGCAGATCTAGACATTGACTTTGGGTCTGTGATTTTGCTGGAACCTTCAAGGTGTTTGTGTAAAGGTTTGCAAAACGGAACTTTGCTTCTTTGAGTTTTTCTCCCTCACTGGAAGTCACTGTTCCTCAGAATGGGTCTGTGCCTTTATCAACAGGAGAACTGATTAGAATTCTGTAGGCTACGACTACTAAATATGGCATCAAAACCTGAACTGAACTTGGGGGTCCAACCTTTTTTTTTTGTTTGTTTTTTGAAGGATATTAACTGTTCAGAGAGTTTCCAGTTAGCATTAATGTGTTGATAAATTAGCTTTAATGTGCCTTTTTGAAAATTCTGAAGAGGAGGAAATAAAAATATGTATGTGTAAAACTTGTGTTGAACTTCCAGCACTTTCTCAGCATTGAGGTTTATGGGAGAGGCAGTTGCACATGTACAGTTGGGAAGAAGCTTGGCTGATTTAGCACAGGACTGTTAATGGCAGGAAGTCGGGGTGCAGAGTATAAAGGTAAAACTCTCGCATCTGCTGTTACATGTTGTTAACTCCCTCAGCAGACATTAAATCATTTCAAGTACAATAATAGTGTGGGAGGTAAATTAACTAACCATTAACAATCTTATAAATACACAATTAACATGCCAACATTTATATGACACATTGATGGGGCAGCAGTAATTTTTGATTGGGAGTTTGCAGACCTTTCCGACGCCTGAGGCTGTTGCTTATTTAAACAAGTTTTTGCCAATTGCAGGTACAGGTGGCCTTTCCTAATCAGTGAGTAGAAATAATTCAGTTTAAAGAACATTCTCAACACGTGTTTTGCCATGTCCATAAGCTGTTCTTGGTTGTGTCTGTGTTTTTCAAGCCCCACTGTGCTGGTCACACTGGTGCAGGGTCAGAGCCCTGGGCACATCAGTCCTTTGGGTGGGACATTTACCTTGTGGCCTCTCCCTTGGAGGACACTGAGAGCTCCCTCAGGAGCAGCCCTGCTTGCTTTGATGAAAAGAGTCAGAAAATTAAAACAGAGTGTGGAGTTGTGGTGCTGCTGGGGCTGGCAGGAGCCTCTGTAGATCCCATCCAAACTCCCACCTCCAGGCAGGGCCAGCAAAGCTCCAGGCTGTGTCCAGTTGGGCTTTGAGGATCTCCAAGGATCCTGCTGGAGTGAATTTCACTAATAGCAAAATTTGTGGGGACGTGGCAAAATGCATTTGCTGGTCCTGGAACAAGCCTGGCTGGTCCTTTCTGTCCCTTCCCTCTGTTAAAACATCCCAGGAGAAGGCCAACTGCCTTTAGCAGATTTCCATGGGAAGTAACTTTGTGTGATTTAACCAGCAGTTTTGCAAGCAGCAAGGACAGGAGGTTGCTGGTGTTTCTGAGCTCAAAATCTCAAACATACACATGCAGCTCTATAAAGTGTTTTTCTCTGATTAGAAAAGCAGTGGGGATTTCAAACTCCTGGAATTTACATCTATTCTTGCCCCGTGTGTGAACTCAGACTGAGCCCCCTCAGGTGGAGGTGTCCCTGTGGCTCCTGCTGCTGCTCACTGATGGACTCACTGCATGAACAGGAATATTTTTTTTTTCTTTTTAGGTTATTTTCAGCAGGTAATTTTTTGATCCAGCTCACCCCACAGCTCCACTGCCAGCTTTGGTGGAATTCCTGGAGCAGGTCAGGCAGGGCATGGAGCTGCCCCTTTCAGAGTCAGCCGGGGCTTGAATTAGATTGGCATCACTACAAACCCACAGCTACAGAAAAATCAGATAACAATGTGAGCGTGGTTTGGGTTTTGTGGTTTGGGTTTTTTTTTCCTTTTCCTTTTTGCCCTCTACTTTGTTTCAAAAGGCCACTTGAGTGCTCTGAATGAAATATCTTAGGTAAGTGGCAATTACTGTTCTTAAAGTGCTTTAGAGCTCAGGCGTGTGGTATTTGGTCACAGAGCTTTCTGTGTTACAGCAGTTGCCCTGTGTGAAGCACCATGCAGCAGCAGATGTTCAATATTCTGCCCTGAGACACTAATCTCTTCATGTTTAAAGCTTTTCCTGGAAATACAAAACCTGAAGAGAGTCTGTAATAAGGTACTCAAAAAGTTGGTATATAGATGCAGAAGCAAAACAGAAACACAGTCATCATGGGTGAAAAGAAATCCAAAACCCTGTTGGTTTTGTAAATGGATTAGTTGGAATAGGCAGATGTTTCTGCTCTGGATTCTCTTGCCATGCTCCTATGTGCAGCACTGTGGGGTGTTTTGCCTTACAGCAGCCAGGTGTTGTAGAGTACTGGGACCTGTCTGTAGGGATTCTTGTGTTCTGTTGTCCTGGGACTCAGGTTTCAAGCTGTCCTCCAAACCCCCTGTTCCTTAAATGGATCTCAGCAACCAGTGTGGCATAAGTGAACCGGAGCAGAACTAAACAGTTTGCCCCAGGCCAGGCAGGGTTAGTGCATCCCAAATAGTGACCTGCTGCAATGAGGGTTTGAGCTTTCTGTGTTTGTTCCTAAAATGTCCTGTGTGTTATTTCTAGGTACGTGTGTCCATGAAGCAAGATGGAGAGGAGATAGTACAGTGAGGTGGTGGCCTTGTGACAGAATGGCTTTCCTGGACAACCCCACCATTATCCTCGCTCACATTCGGCAGTCGCACGTGACCAGCGATGACACGGGCATGTGTGAGATGGTCCTGATCGACCACGATGTTGACCTGGAGAAGTTCAACCCCTCGTCAGCATATGGGGATAACGGGTCAGAGCCACAGGGGAGCAATGGGGAGACTCAGGGCTATGTGTATTCCCAATCAGTCGACATTACCTCAAGCTGGGACTTTGGAATCAGAAGAAGGTCGAACACAGGTGCGTGGTGTTTGCAGCAGCTCTGGCCTCCAGGCCCAGCTTCCCTGAGCCTGGCTGGCTGGACAAACCAGAGCGTGCCTAGCTTGGTGTCTGTCAAACTCCTTTTGGAGTGCTGGGGCCCTTTTACAGAAGGATATGTAATGATTCAGTTACTTTAGTGTGCTGTCAACTGAGCCTTAATTGCTGTTTTACCTATTCCTGTACAGGGGAACATTGAGGTAGTCAGTTTTATATATATAAAAAAATTCAAATTGTGGAGACATCAAATCTAAATCCAAAGTACATGAACAGTCTTTGATATCTCTATTGTTAATGTCTGGAGGGGTGTTAACTTTTGAACAGGATAGTTATTTTCTGAGAAAAAAATCTGCCTAGTGAGGCATCAAATGTATTTGTTATAAAAGAGAGGAATGAAGTTTGATGTGAGCCAGCAAAGGGAATGATTTGTCTGTATTTTGTCTCTTAAAGTTTTATTTCTCAGAAAAACCTTGAGGAAGGGTTTAAGGTACCAGATTAGGAAGTTTAAGGGTGAGCACCTTTGCAAAATACACTCATTTTGTGGTGACTGGCAGAAAGTTCTCCCATGTGGTGTTTCACACAAGGGATATCCAGACCTCTGTTTAGACCTGAGGACTATTATGAACAGGAGTTCTGTGAGGTAAAATAGAGATGAGAAGGTTGCTGTGCAGTGGTCAGTACTGACCTCTATTTTTCTCTTTCTGTATAATATTTCTAAATGATTTCTGCAGGTATTATAACACCACCTAGAGCCCAGAGAGCACCTCTGTGCTCTGCTTCACCAGGAAAATGTGTGTGGTGTTGGAGATACTGAAATGCCTTTTACAAGGAGGAAATTGTGAGAGGTTCCAGAAAAGCTGGGGCACTGATCTCCTGTGGCAGAGAGTGAGGTTTGACAATAAACTGAGATTATAGCCCAGCCTGGCAGGAGGGTGTGCTGGCAATCCAGGGTGCCAGGCTGCCCAGCTGCCCTGGGGCTGGGGGACTTCAGCCCATGAGGAAGGAGAGGCAAAGTCTGAAGGTTTATAGAATTACTCCAGAAAATGATTCTGAAGGATCATTTCACCCAGGGAGCAGACTGATGGAATCATCTCCAGTGAATTATAGTTTGAAGCCATTTCAGGTGCCAGCTGGGGGCATATTCTGAGGTCAGGGCTGGGAGCCCTGGCATGTCAGGAGGAGAGGGCAGTGCCAGGGGTTGGGTGTGGGTGAGCAGCAAAGTGCCCAGGAAAGGAGCAAAGGCTCAGCTCAGGGCTGACCATTAATGAAAACACAGCTGCCTTTGGGCAACTACCAAACTTTCGGTTTTTCACACCCAAAACTGTCACTGGCTGCCTGTGACAGTGATCCCTCAGTAATTCAAGTTTCTAACATGTGCTGACCATCCATCTGGTCAGCTGCTGTAGCACAGTCCCACAGTGAAATGTCATTTCTGATCAGCTCTAGGTGGAGGAGCAGGATAGAATCAGGGGAGGTGCTGACTGTGCTCTTGGACATATGTTTTGACAGGGGGTGGAAATATCAAACAGGATAAAAACATGTATTATCTCCTTTCTAGTCAATGTTTTTTCCTTTATCCTTTGTTTACCTTTTCATCTAACAGATTTTTTATGATAGCTCATTTGGAAAGAGTTTTGGATTGTAATTTTGAGTTACAGTGTGGGTAGTAACTAGTACAAATGTGGAGCTTTTCTTTCAGAATAAAATATCTATGCTACAACAATGTTTTCCCAATATTTACACTTATGAGAAGGGATATTTTTCTTATTTCATTAGGAGGAATCTACCCAGAGTATTCAGGTTCTAGCATTGTGTTGTTAATGGGAGATACTTATCAAAGTCCCCATTTGTGCTTGTACCTTAAACTGCTTGTTACAGCTGTTAAACTTCAAAGGAGTATTTTTTCATCAGTTCTCTCATTGACAGTTTTTATGGGGAAAAAAATTACTTCCTTGTCCACAATTCAGTTCAAAGACCTAAATGTAAAAGAATAATAATAGAAGAGATAGAAAATATTTATTAATGTTTTTTAATTGCTGAAAAGGCTCAGGGAACTCCACTTGTATCCAAAAATTGTCAGAGTAATTTAGCATTTTAGAATCTCTTCTACAAACCCATTTTAGTTAATGAATTATCTCAATACATCAAAATTGCTAATATGTCCAGCAAATTGTTTCCTTTGGGGATCAGCTCTGTTAGTTCTGCTTCCCAGTCTAATCTGCTTATTTTGAGTGGATAATATCAGTGGTTTCTCAGGGTCATTGTCTTGGGTGGCTTCCATCAGGTTTTTTCCCCAAGGAAGCTCTTACTGTTCACAAAAAAGGTAATTTGAGTTGTTGTCTGGTACCCTGGGCTGCAAGTTCTTTGGTATCAGAACTATTTGGGGCTTTTTTTTTCCAACCATATTTTGAAGATGGAGTAAAAATATATGTAAAGAAATATAATATTCATTTTAGGATTTGACTAATGTTGTGAAGATACAAATCATTTATTTTACTACCTATAAACTGTTTCAGCCTACTGAAGAAAAAGCTGTGCTAATTTATATCGCTTTGACATTTTATAATTTTCATGATTTTTAGATAAAGGATTTTATATTTAAAACTTTAATAGTCTAGTCTGAGTTCATTTATCTTTAATTTTTGAAACGGGTAGAGTAATTCATAACAGTAATTTTATTCCTGTAATGTAATATTCACTTCAGTTCATTTGTGCATTAAAATTCCTTTAAGACCGTTATTAATGATTTATATAATGAAATGTCATATTAATCACAGAAGTTTTCACATTTTATTATTCTCTTCCATGTTAATACTATCTTTATGATCTCTATTAATGTTTTATATCCTCTAATTTCAATTATAAATCAAGAACATTTTCATGTTTTTGTTGGTATTTGCTTTTCAGGGGTGCCACCTTTAAAATTTTATGACTTTTTCCCCTACATATGCAGTATAAAACATCTTTATTCATATAAAGGTAGTTAATTATGTCTTTGTTTATAGTAAACTTTCATTGACAAACTTATAGTTGTAATATTTCTTTTCAAGCTCAGAGACTAGAACGTTTGCGGAAAGAGAGACAAAATCAAATAAAATGCAAAAACGTTCAGTGGAAAGACAGAAATACTTCTTGCTCAGGTAAAAGAAAATTTATTTACCTACTGTTTTTATTCCTGCATGTGATGGTTACAATATTTACATTTTGTTCTTTTCCCCTGGGGTTTCACAGCATGGAGGAAATGCCAATTCTTTGTGCTGTCCCAGGGTGCCAGCCCTGGCCAGGGTCACGGAGTTAATAGAGCAAAGGAGAGGAGGAGGTGTTGGACAGCCAGTTTGGGGGAAGTCATGGAGTGTGATCTGCACCCTGTGGGGTTGTGTTTGTCACCTCAGGGGTCTCAGAGGGGACCTGGGCAGGGCAGAGCCCCCGTGGCACAGTGGCAGTGCAGGGACAGGACGTGGCTCTGCCCCAGCTGTCTGCACTCCAAATGCAGCATCAGGGTCTCCAGCACGCTGGGTGCCATGGAGGATTCTGTAGAGTTTACTTGTATAGAGTATTTTTGTAGCTACTTTTTTTAGATAAGGTGCAAATCTTAAGAAATAAAGAGTATATGTATGATCTACTTAAATGCAAGCATAATAAATGGTGGCTTGGCTCTTGCCTTTCCTTGGTAAAAGTATTATCACTGATTTCTCAAAAAATATTAAATTCTGTTTTTGTTAATTATATTATTAAGTATTTGTGACTGGATGTTCTCCATAGTTTAAATTGTAATATATGAAATTACAAATCTGTCTCAATTTTCCTATTTTAGAGCTCAAGCTAGTTTCTATTTCTGTTGTATTTGACAGACATTCAAACCTTTGTATGGTCTGTCATGCCTACTTCTTTCAAAATTTGTGTATATCTTAATGAGGTCCCTCTGTAATCTCCTTTTTTTTGCCTAATTCCTCATATCTCTGTGGCTGTCATTCGCAGAGCGTTCTCCAGCACTCTAATATCTTTTTCAGAGGAGTGAACAAAGCTGCTCACACGAGCAGCACAGTCTCACTAATCCTTAATTCAGTGTTCAGCTGTGTTGGATACCCCCATTAATGCATTCTGAAATGTTTTTGCCTTTCTCCTTCTGTAAGCAGAGTTGTAGGTTTTAAAGGTTAATCTACCATAACCTCCAACTCTTTGCTCAGTATTTTATAGCATTTGGGCAGTGATGATGCAGATCCCTCCTGTGTCTCCTGCCCCCTGAGCTGGCTCAGGCTCCGGTTCCTGCGCAGCCCCTGCTGCTCCCGGGGGCTCCGTGCTCACATCCCCTCCTCTCCCTCCTCTGTCCCCAGCAGCCACACTTGTCCCCTCTGAGGAATGTACTGGCACTGCAGGCAAATGGATCAGTCCCTGCCTGCTGCACAGCAGATTTAAATAAAAAAATAAATCAGTTACACAAAAACTCCAGACACTCGGGGCTGTTGGCAGAGCTGATTTTCCTTCTCTGCTTGGCCACTGAGATCTGAGTGCTTCTCCCTTACTTGCATGAACCACACTGCAGCAAGGAGAAGGAGGAGCCCTTCAGGATATCCTCTGTACCTTTACATTTACATTCCTTCATTTCAGAGCATATAAAATGCAAATTAACAATATATCAAGGAAGTCCTTCCAAAGCCTTGCATTCAGCCCATACAGAATAGCTGTAGATAAAAACTTGCTTTTTCACTTGTATGAGTAAAACCATTATATTGGATTCCAATGTCCTTTCCAAGTGCCCAAGATTTATCAGTTGAAGGCAATACTCCAGCGTAATGCTTTAGATTAAAAAAAAAAAATCAGGTACAAGAGCTTGTTGAAAAAACCAAAACAACCTAATGGAGTTAAAGTGGCCACATTGAAAGGGATTAAATCAAGCTTTTTTGGTTAATTGCAGCCTCTCACAAGCCCGCTGGGGATCTCTCAGTGCCAGTATTTAGCACCTCTGCCAACTGCCTGAATTTTAAGGCAATCTGCTGATAAAAATAAATGGAGCTTTTGACTAGTTATCGTTTGACAGGTTTTAATTTTGCACTCTAAGAAATGAACCAGCTCCCTGCAGATCAAGTGCCGGGTCATTCTCTCTTGGGAACAGTTCCATTTCCCTGGAGAGGCAAGATGTGAATCTGTGAGCTGTGAGGGAGCCCAAGGCAGGAGTGCCAGGCTGGGCGAGCTGGGCCTGGCTCTGGGCACTGATGGATGGATGCAGGGGGCTCTGGTTCCTGGAGCAGGTGTGGGAAACCTTGTCCAGCTTAAGTCACAGCTCCCTGCAGATGAGACCCCTTGGTACTGATGTGCTGAAACACCCCAGGCTCTGTCCTGATTTCATAGTGGCCTTGTAACATAAGAAGTCCAATTTTTTAGGGATTTTCAAAGTAAATTGGAAGTTGAAAGTTGGAAATTCAGCTGTGCACTTTCTTCTCATAAAAAAGCTTTTATGAGCCTTCACAGACCACACAAAGACCTCCTGAACTTGCATCCCCTTTGTTTTTAGAAAGCTTTTTAGTTTTTATTGTTCAGACTGTTGATCAGGAATGGTGGTTTCAGGTTTGACATTTTTATAGATTAAGGTTGTATCCAGTCCCCCGTGAGAAGTAAAACGTGCAGAGCTGATCCTTGGGCTGGGGGTGGTGCCAGGGCTGCAGCTGGCAGAGGTGTCACTGCAGGGGTGTCACTGCAGGGCAGTGCTGCTGTCCTGTGCTGTGCCATGTGCTGCAGGCTCGTGGCAGCTGTGCTGTTCCTGTGGCAGCAGCTCCTTCCCTTCGTGTCCCTGCTCCTTTAGGACAAGGTAGGCGAGCAGAGAGACCAGGAATGTGGGAATCAATTCTCTTGATTGTTATCCTGGCTCGAGTGGGTCTTACACTGATCAGTTTTGTTCTCTGTATAGGAAATCTCACTTTTTTCTCAGCTTAAACAGGAGCATCATTCAAACCTCTTAATGGTTTCATGTCTTTGGGCTATGAAAGAGTGGTGGTGGATCCTGCCCTGCTGGAGCATTTGTTGGTTTATTTATTTGATTTTGTGCTCCCTCTTATGCTGTTATCTCTCTGTGGTGAGCAGCAGCCTCTGTACATCTCCTCATATGATGCCTCTAATCTCTTTTCTGATCTGCAGCAGAGGAGCTGAGCTCACTGTTTGAAAAGAAGAATTTTAGGGTGAAATCCCCATGTTCTGGAAAGCAGTCCATCCTCTCTGTGCGACTGGAGCAGTGTCCACTGCAGCTCAACAACCCCTTCAATGAGTACTCCAAATTTGATGGCAAGGTGAGTGACCAGGGGGGTTTGCCAGGTGCCAGGGGTGCCCTGGCAGGGCCAGGCACTGTCCTGTGCTTTGATTTGTGCAGGCTTCACTTGGACATTATAGTGGCCATTGGGTACTGATACTCCCCTGTACTCCATATTGTCAAATATTTTTCTCTGTCATCAACTCTAGAAATTGAAATATAAACATTGGTGTGATGGATCATTGTCATATTGTTCCAAAACAAGTGTAAATACTCCACAGATCTGTTTTCTGCTGGATTTGTTTGTGGAATCTCCTGTGGGAGGATGGAGTCTGAGCTTCATTACCATCGTGATGGAAGAATTTCATATTCTGTTAGGTGTTCTTGAAGTGGAAAGTCAGATTCATAATTCCACTGACATTTCTAGGAGTGTCTGGAATATTTGTGAAATGGTAACCTTTAGACTATGAAGTTCATGTGCAAACGCTCCTCTATTGAGATTTTATATTTATTAGCATGTGGCAATTAGTGCTAACTCAGGTTTTCAGAATTTCTGGCCTCATTAATGAGTGACAGCAGCACTTCCATGCTGACAGCACCAAGAGGCCTCTTTTCTAAACTCCTTTGGTTTGTTGTTCTTGTGCCACAAAATTTCAGTTGGGCAAACTTCTAAATGAACCCTCATGTCATGTTTAGGGGAAGTAAATATCAAATACTTCTTTATTAAGAGAATTCTGTTATAATTCAGTCAGAAACTTGAGAAACTCCTGCATTTTTCCTTCCCTCTTTGGTAATCCAAGCTAATCTTTACTGTATTAATTGTAGTTGTCTATAGTGAACATCTTAATTTTCACCTATTGAGTTCAGATACATTTAGTAGGTGTTTGGTCCACTGGAAGCAAGTTGCACTCTACCTGTCAGTTTGAGGGGTTAAGGAAATACCTCAATGTCACTCAGATGTGATTTGCAGGGTCTGATAAGAATTATCTCAGTTGTGATCTGCAAATCAAAATACCTTCTTTACAATCCAAAATAATTGAATGTGCATTTTGTTAG
>WBNO01017859.1:0-60000 GCA_013400575.1 Peucedramus taeniatus | reverse complement strand
ATAGGCATTTGGTTACTTCTATAAATTTTATGTAGCACCTTTCTTTCCCTAAAATATTGCAGTTGTTGTCTAGGTGTTCATATTTTGGGGTTGGAGGTAAAAGAGAACTTGAAATTACTTTTAAATGAAAGAACTTTCTATTATATTTATCTGTCTAGAGGCAATAAATCTGTTTCAGCAGATTAAATACTGACTTCTTTATAAAACCCTGTTTTCTCAAACCTCTTATCAGCAGCACTTGGCAGTAATCACACCTAAGGAAACTTATAATTTTCTTCAAGGAGGTGACACTGACAGAATTAAAAATGAAGGAGCCCCCTGAAAAGCCAGTTCATTACAAATTAACAGTGGTCCTAGCAAAGCAGTGGGCTAAGGCGTGTCAAATAGTGATATGGATAAAGAAACCCAGCATTTGGAGCTGTCAGCACCGGGAGCAGAGCGAGCCTGGGAACAAATTAATCACATATTGTCAACGCAAAGTTGCATCAAATTAACACATCGGATTCCAGCATATTAATGTGAGAATGCTTTCACCTGATTATTACTGCAAACCATTGCCACTCTCTGACTGCAAAGATATAATTAAATTGCTAAATAGAAAGTGCATATAATATCTCTGCATGCATTTAGGATGCATGAGCTGAAAAGATCACATCCCAGTAAGTGACAGTTTCTATTTGTAGGAAAACTTTACTTTTTTTTCCTCTCTCTTATTTACTTGGGAGTACTAGAGGATGAAATTAGAAAAGTTAGTGCTGTTGTTTGCACTCCCTACAACTTGGTGGAAGTCAGGTTGGGTTGAACTGATTGGTTGTGCTGTGTGGGAGGGAGGAATTCTCTTCCCTCTGCTCCCTGTGCTCCATGCCTTCTGTGGGGCAAGGAGAGGGAGGAGGAGATGCTCTGGAGTTGTGGAAGAATAATATCAAAAAGCAGATGTCAATACCTTGGTAATGATGCTGTTAGTTGATCTTAGAGAGGCTGCTGGTTGATTTGTCTAAAATTAGGCTGCACTTAGAATCTGAGATGGGATAGTGCTTAAATTGGGCACAGGTATTGCTCATGGATTTGTTATTGGAGAAACCTGTCCTGACATCCACAGAACCTCACAGAATTGTGGGGTTGGAAAAGACCCCTGGAGATCATTCAGTCCAGCCACCTTCCCTGGCAGGGTCACCCAGAGCAGGGGACACAGGAACGTGTCCAGGTGGGTTTGGGATGTCTCCAGAGGGGGAGGCTCCATGAGGAACTGGCCACTGGGTTTGTGGGAGACATGGAAATTCTGCTCCAATATTTGATTTCAAGTCATTGGCAGTCAGAGGGAGCTGACAGAGGGGCTGACCCTGCCCAGAGCCCCTGCAGGACCTGGGAGTGGGACAGCAGCTCTTCCCAAGCTGCCACTTTTTCTTTAAGTCTTCCTTTAAAAAAAAGGAGGAGGAAGACAAACAGCCAGTACAGTGAAGCACGCAGGAAAATTGGTGATGCCTTGAAATTAAAAGCATTTTTTAGGCCATGGCCATTTAAAGCAGCTTAATTAGAATTAAAGAATTTTAAAGAGTTTTTATAATGCACTTGTTAATCTTTTGGCTGAATCATATTGCGTTTTATTCTATCTAATTGATTTTTAGCAATTTAGTAGTGTCATTATCTTTCCCTTAATTACAGATCAAATCAAATAAAAAACGTATTCGCAAGTTGAGGTTCTTAACAGCCAAAGAAATATGGAAATGTTTTATTAGCACATGTTCCTAATGGCTGCTGTTTGCAGAAGAGTTGGATGTGTCCATTTAGCAGACATGCTTGTTGGGAGAAACATTCCTGAGGGAGACAAAGCTGGATTTTTTAATTTCTCATAGGACAGTCTTTTAGGCTATGCCTTTACTTTGACCCTAGGAGTTGAAAAATCATTTTAAAGCATCGATGGTAATTATGGAGAAAGGGCTCACTTATGTGTCTGTTTAAGCACCATGAAATCACTAATCAAAGAGTTCTTGTTTTGTAGTTAAACATTAAATGTAAGTGAAGTCGTAATTGGTTTATTCTTGATTCCAGTATAAATTAATATTTAATTAAATTATATATTTTATTTATTTAATATTTCCCATTCAGAATTTGTAAAGGCAATATAATGGTCAGGTTTTTTTCCATGTAAATTCTTTTGTTTCCCTATCTGAACCAAAGAGGAAGAAAATTCTCAGTATCTTCTTAATACTAGTAGAGCTTGCTTGATTTACTAATAAGAGCAGTTTCTCAGGTCTTTGTGGAGATTGAATTTATTAATTTATCATACTTCAGGCTGCTATGGACCTAAATCCTGGAGGAAAAAATGTTGAAAACACTTTCTGTCAGAAAGTGTCCTGCATCAAAGTTGCTTGAACAGCCCATCAGGGCATTTTCACATATTTTAAGGGCAAAAGCTTCCCGAGGTTAAAGACTTCAATGGTCCTTTTAGAGGTGCCCCGAGTGCCACGTGGCTGTTGAGGGGGTGGAGGGGAGAGCGCTCCTGAAACTGGTTCTGTGTGATGGATGCACTGCTGCCAGGAGGGAGGGGAGTGCAATGGTAAAGAAGTATCTGTTGGACACTCTAGTTATTAATTATTATTTATTGTTTGTTATTCATCAGTCCTGAGCTCCTTCCCAGTGCTGTGGGACCTGCCCTGGCACTGCGGGCCACGCACTCCGTGACACCCAAGAGTGCAAATTTCTTCCTGAGTGCAAGGAAATTTGACTTTAAGGGGGTAGTTTGGGGACTGATGCTGAGAAAGAAATCGCCTGGTGGAGGAAATCAAATCCCATCTCCATGAGCTGCCTGACTCCACATCACATTCTGTCTCTCTGATGGTTTTTAAATTGAGGGGCAAAAAGCTGTTGTGATAGTGTCACTAAACACTGCAGAACAAATTTCCATATAAAACCCTTTCTAGGTAGGAAATTCCAGTTAATAATAGTTTGGAGGAAAGCCTATAGTAAAACTTGAGCATATTAACTATTAAGAGTTTAATTTGAGCTCTGGGGGAAATGATGTATTGAGGTAGGTACAGTAAAACTGATGAGATTGCAGGCAGGTTTTACAGATGATTTTCTCTTTCTTTTAAGAATAATTGAGTCATTTTAATGATAAGCCTTGCTTGGCTTCTTTGAATGGCCTGCATGTAATTAGTTGTAGCTTCAACTTTGAAATGTTTTGACAGAAAATGTATCATTTAGCGTGTGCATTTTTTCCAGCATCTGCCTTTAATATTTGTTCATTTTCTGCAACGCACAACTTCGCTACTTCAGGTCAAATCCCAGGCACGGCTGCGTTCCCTTTGTTACCTCGACTGTTTCCTGCAGGATGAGGGAGAATAATTGCACAGAACATGTTTTGCAAGCAGCTGGAGCCCGTTCCAGCTGAGTGCAGCACCTGCGGGCCGGCGGCGGTGCCGCGCCTGCCCGGGCTGGCGGTGCCGGGCGCTGCCGCTGCCCTGCCGCAGCTTCAGCTGCCAGAGTGCCAGGGAATGCAGCGTGTCTGGGTTGGACTAATTAGACGGATGATTTGTGAAACGCTGGCTATTTATTTAATTAATCACCGGCACAAAGCTATAAAACCCATATTTTAAAAATCCCTGTTAGTTTGCCATGTGGTTAATAGATTGTGGCACATTAAAAAGTGACACGGTGATGTATTAAAAATGTTCCACCTAAGGTTGGCTGATGTCCTCGAGGAACTTGAGCTGTCTGCTTTGTGCAGCAGAAGCAGAGGATTAGAGGCTGATCTGCTCAAGGATTGAATATTTCTGAAAACATTTATCTTTTTTAGAGCATCTGTTCGTTAAAATAGATCGTGGCATGTTCCTTAACGCACAAATAATGTTTATGGTGTAGTTTTAATTATAACTTTTGGTTGCATTTTGTTATTACAAAGAATAACTCTATTCCTCAGTATTAAATTGTAATGTTTATTACTAAGTAAAATATATATAATTCTTCTAAAGAGGCTGTTCCTTCTTCTCACTAGAAGGATTTCGAGGATGGTTTGGGGTAATGAATGCATTTCTGCTGCAGCTGGAGCAGCAACACTTGGATCAATCTAAACGTGTGTTTTTATCCCTCACTGGAACTGTGGGAGATGAGCAGCCCAGGGCTGCAGGGCAGGCTGAGCTGGTGCCACATGGCTGGTGGTACATCCCACCCTCTATGTTGGCTTGGGCACATGGAGAGGGAGCCTGTGTGGGACAAAATGCCATGGGAGTCTGGCAGGGGAGGGATGGACAGGGCCATTTGTCCTAAATCTGACACCTACATGGACATAAACACAGCCTGGGCTGTAACAGGGGTGGGCCTGGGGCTTCTCCCTCCCTCCATGTAGTGTTTGTCAGAAAAAAAAAACAGTATTAAGGATTCATATTAATAGCACTCCAAGTAAACCAGATTTTAATTCATAGAGAGTTGTATAAATGAATGTGTGTTACTATCATTGAAGCGTGCTGTTACCAGCACTGTCTCTTATTCTTTGCTCAGGACTTACATAATTTTAATAATTGTGGGAGTGAATGCCAAGCAAGAGCGGGCAGCAATTTGGGTGCTTGATTGTGTGATTATTTCTGTAAATCCTGGTTTTGAGTCGCCTGTAAAGACGTGTTCAGGTGGAAGCATGGAAGGAAACTGTCCAGCTCGGAGGTGATGTTTCTCAGCTGTGTGTTGTATAATTAACTGGTACATTAGGAGGGGGCTGGAATAAAACATGAGCATGTTAATGCAGCCTGGAGCTGGGGTTGTAGTGATCATTGCGATGCAGAGGACGCATTGCTCAGAGCTGCTGCTGCCTCTGCAGCCTGCGAAACATCTGGACCTTTAATTGACAAATCGCGTGGTGCTGTACAGAGCAGGCATGCTAAGTGAAGTCAACAATTTAGAATAAAAAATAATAGTGTGTTATTTACCTTGGAGTTAAATATTCATACTTTGTTATGCTTTGGATAACAGGAAATTACTGGGTTAAATTTTTATGAATAGTGACAGTGTGAATAAGATAAATTAAGTATTTAATGATGTTAATGGAGTTTTACATCGTGATCTGCTCACTCTGCAGCACAAGCTGGGGTGATGCAAAGGAGAATCCTCTCCTCAGAGGGGAGCAACTTTGAGGCTTCACTGAGGAGCTGCAGGGCTGGCAGTGTGCTGGGGGTGCACCCAGCCTTGCTGGGGTGTCCTCCACTTGTGGTTTAAGAATAACAGGAGGAACCAAGTGCCCAAAGTAATGAAAAACCCCAGTGCTGGTGTAACCACCTGATGAAACAAACACCATTCCTGTTTTGCCATGGTAGGGAATAGTGTGGTGGGTTGGAGAAGGAAAGAAAAAAGAAAAATATGGTCCCTTATATTGCCATAAACATCTGTGCTTGGATCTGTTAGAAATTTCTGTGTTGTAAATACTGGGTTTTTATATTTCCACTTTTCCCCTTCAAGTATTTTCTGCGTGTCAGTTAAATACATAAGTGAGTAAGGTATGTTGTGGAGGGGATTGCTGGATCACAGAGTGTATTCAACACCCTGTCACCCAAACCAAAAAACATTTAACTGAGTTTAAAAGTGAGAAGACATTTTGCATTTAGGAATGGAAAGGCATTTGTTTCCATTTTGTGCAGTGTTTAGTGTTGTTTGCTGGGAGGTGAGTCAATGACTTGAATTAATTATAATTACTGAAGAGACATATACTGATTGAGCAAATAAAGTAGTAAGCTCATTCGTGCCAAGGCCATCTAATTAAATGCTAACTTTGGGTAAGCTAGATGTGCATGAAAGATTAATTTTAAGAGGTTTTTATGACTCCCACTAAATAATGATTCAGTAAAATCTTTGCATTATATCATTAGAACATCTAATCTTAAAGTGATATAACATTTAGTCACAGAACTCCATTGTGCAGGAAGAGGCAGTAAATTGTCAGTGCTGAAAATCAATCACTTTTCTCTTGGAAATGTTTATGGACTTTGTTTTAATTTTGTGCCGTGGTGTGCAGTGAAGCAAAGCAGGAGGGAGAAGGACACACTGTGCCTGACTCTCCCTGTTCTGCAGGAGCTGCAGCACCTGTTGGGGTGAGCTGGCCTGGGATGGAGGAGCTCTCCCAGTGTCCTGTGGCAGGTGAAGTGTCAGTGGCCACACTGTGACCTGCTGAAGGTACACATCATCTGGTGTTGGAGGGAAGGGTGCATTCCCTCATGGACTTCAATTAAAATTTGATTTTAAATCTTAGAAAGACATCTTATGTTGGAAGAACTGATAGATTTTAAATAATTTTTTTAAAATTTGACATACTGTAGGAGAGCACCAGGGAGCCTTAAAAGAATCCATCAAAAAAAATACTATGAAAATTTTCAGTGATTTATTGTACATTTTCAGTGGTACCAGTTACTCCTCACTTTCTTAAAGGATTGGTGGGATATAACATTTCTAACAATAAAAGCTTAATGGAATCAGATTTGTGATTTCCTAGAAAATTAACGAGATATTTTGTCAATTTTATTCCAGACTTCATTTGTCAGAATATACAGTGTCCAGTGACAAGCTAAAAGAATTTTTTGACAAATTAACTGTGCCACAGGTGACAGATCAGGAAAATGTTAATTTAACAGCCCCTTTATGCTTCCCAGATTTATTGGAGGCTATTAAGGAAACTCCAAATGGTAAGGCCCCTGGCCCTGAATAGATTTTCCATTGAATTTTATACAGGATCTATTAATAAAGTTTGATGCTGCCTCTTTGAATATCGGTAATTGTCCTTTATCTTCTGGGTTTCCTCAGCATTTCCTCTTGGAGTACAGTTTTTAGCTGGGAGCCAGAAGTGATTGTGGTTCCAGGAATGCCTGTGCTCCTGAGTGGTTGCTCGTGAGAGGAGGCTGCAGGTCCCTGCAGAGCCCAGGACTGTCACTGGTGAGGGGCTGGCTCTGACCCCTGCCCTCGGGCTGGCCACTGTCCCTGTGCCCAGGGCCACCACGGCCAGCCCTGGCCCGTGGGCTCTGAGCAGATCACTAATTGAGCTCTCAGGGACTCCTGCACAATTAACATCCTGCAGGATGGGCTGAGGGTATGGATTCCCTCAGACAGGGACCTGATGGGCTGGATTTATAATGTGCTTCTGAACAAATACCACCAATTTGCAATAAACACAGTGGAGGTTTCTTTCAGATCCTCTTGGAGTGGGACTGATCAGTCTGAGCCCTGACCCACGGGTTTGTACGAACATTTCCTACCCAGTGTGACAATGGATGTTCTCTTTACTGCTAGAAAATCTAATTGGCTTCAGGTTTCAGCCTCTCTAGTACCTCATGGCCATCAGCTTTACAGACCTTTAATTCATAAAACTGTTTCTCTGACTTTTTTAAAGATCTTGAGTATAGCAGCGGTGCTTTGAGCCGTTTCCCAGTCCTGCTGTTCTTGGGACTGCTCTCCTTGCTCACAGAGCAGTTGGAATCCTCATAGGTGTGGGAGTTTTACCTGGTTAAACCTGTCATTTTGGTGTTCACACTGAGTGTTTGTTAGCAGGAGAACAGGATAGCTGTAGTGGAGGGAGTTTGGACAAGAAAGATAGTAAAAACAGGCTGGAGGAGGCAGAGGAGATTGAGGTGAGAGATGGAGAGAGCTAAGGAAGGTTTCCTTGAAACCCAGCAAACACCAAGTGAGTCACGGTGGGGCAAGGAGTGAGAGGAGCCCCAGGAGTGTGACTGCCAGGTGTGTGACAGCTGGAGCCCAGGGAGCCTGGACAGGGATTTTATAAATTCCTGAGTGTGGGTTGTGAGCTCAGAGCGTTCATGCAGTGGCTGATGGATAATCTGGTCTCTGGTTATCACTCCCAGCTCCTGGCTCGTTTGTCCCTTCCCTGGCTGGCTGTATCAATTGTAACCTTGGCATCGACTCCCACATCTGGGTGTCCATTTTTCTTGGATTTTCCATTATCAGGACCCAGCATTACTTACAATTCTGCCCTCCTTGGATTTATATATGTAACTGACTTGGCATGCCAAGGAGTCACATTAATTTCCTGGTAACTGCTGTTTGCTCCTTCTCTTGCCAAAGCAGCCTCAGCTCGGGGGTGTCTCTGGGCAGGACCAACATCACCAACACTCCTGGCCTCCCATGCCCCTGGGTGTCTGCACTGGGCATGCACAGCTGATTTGTACCTGGTACCAGCTCATTTCCCTTTGAAAGTAAGTCGTGGAAGTAGAAAAGCAAGAGAGATGGAGGGAAAGAAACCCACCCTGGTGTTTTTTACCAGCTGTAGCTCTGTTGTGTTCATCACCTCGTGAGGTTATGGGTGGTGTCCCAGAGGGTCCCGGGCACATGAACTCAACTAAAGGTTGTTCAGGTTTATCCAAACAGAGTGAAGGAATGTCCCATGTTCTGTTGCAAACCTAGCCCTTCCTTTAAATGAGAAAAAACTGTTTCTTCTTACCCTAAAAATGTGGGAAGAGGAGGTATCTGTTCTATAAAAATGCTTTCTTAAAAAGTAAATGTATTATGTTGGGATGGATTTTAATAATACTTTTAGCTATGCCAGTATGAATAACTTTAATCTTTAAATTCCTATTACTTCTCTAATTTATAATCACACTGAAGGATCAAATGGTTTTTAACAATATATTGAAATTAGCACATGGCATTTAACTCCCTGTTTTATGCTCTCATTATAGATTTATAGCATTGAATCCTTTTATTCTGTTACTTAGAATTACAAGTGATTAATTCAAGAAGCCCTTTCTCTTCTCAAGGCCCTTGTAGTATGGAGAGAGATGGAGATACAGAGTTACTTGGAGTGCTTTGCAAAAGGGGATCAGGATGTGCAATCTTCTGTTTGTTTAGAAAATTTCTGGGTGAAAGCTGCAGTCCTACCTGCAGTGGATTAAACATTCTTTTCTTGTAATGCAAACTTCATAGATCTGTGTTGCTGTGTGCTTTATGGTTTATTTAATTGTCAATCTCCAGGGCACCAAATGGGTTCTTTTCATCCACTAAGTTCCAATAAAGCCCAATATTAGTTGATTCTTCTTGATGTCCTCAAACAGGGCACTTCAGTGGCCCAGCTCTGTGTGTGATTTTGTTCTTCTCTTGGCAAGCCAAGGCCAAGCCTTGGTGAGTGGGGATCTGTGCTTCCTCTGGGGGCTCCTCAGGTGGTAGGGAAGAACTGTAGAAGAGAGCAGAAATGCAGAAACAATTTGGAAGTCTTAGGCTGGTTTGTTGGGTCCCTCTTCCTCCCCATCCCACAATATAATTCCATTTTTTTGGATTCTTCAGGAACATGGGATCCTGCAGCAAAGTTCAGTCTCTTTATGGAAATCTGTGAAATCATGCCCAGATATTTCATGTTCTTTTTACAGATAAACAGCAGGGAAATAACTGGAATTTAAATGTTCTATCTTCTTCCAATTTTAAGCCATAGCAGCATATTTCAGTTTTCCTGCTGAGCAGAATTCCATCTACCCGGATTTTGTATAAACCCTGTCACACTTTTTTACACATCCTGATGAAATATGTTTCCTCAACAGGGCCACGTTGGTACAACGGCAACCAAAAAAATTGATGTCTACCTCCCACTGCACACAAGCCAAGACAAGCTGCAGCCCATGACCGTGGTGACCATCGCCAACGCCAAGGTGCACGACCTGATCGGGCTCATCTGCTGGCAATATACAAGTGAGGGACGGGAACCCAAGCTGAAGTAATGCTCTTTCTTTACTACCTCCTGACCTCTAAATTTCTCCTCTGCAGCCTTTTTGCATACTGAAAGGGATTTCTGTGTCAGTGTTTGGAAATATAAATCCTAGCACCTTCGCATTAATCAGTGTTTCCCTCTGAGCAGCACACGTGCACCTTCAGCCATTTCTCTTTCAATTAACTGCTGTGTGCTGGGAAATGATCAACAGGAAGGCTTGGATCTGTAAATTAATCATCATTTCAAAACTATGTAGAAATAATGTAAACTTTATCTCTTTTGGTGTCACAAAGGCATTTGTTGCTTCATGTCCCATCTATTTTTTGCGAGCATCCTTAATGGCTGAGATCAGAAGATGTCAGATAAAGTCCAGAACTCCTCTAAGTCCCTTTGCTATGCTGGAGCACTGGTGGTGGTTAGTAAGAGCTGTTCCTTTTTCCTGGCAGTTGACAGGAGATGCATAGAAAGGTTCTACAGAACAGCTCACCTGAGCAGCTTTTGTTTTAGAACAGCCGTGTAAAATACTTCTGGTTTTGCTGGGCCATAGAACATAAAATAAGAACTTAAAGTTGTTTATTACAGAGTTGTCAGTAGCAGTTACTGGCAGGGATGTCCCTGGTGCAAAGGAGGTTGATAGTTTTGTTTGGGCTTTTTCTATATGAGCCAAATTTCACTTTTTTATTGATCCTGGAATATTGAACGAATAGGGTGGGGGTTTTTTGCTCCTGAATTTTGCAGCTCACTCTTTCAGCATTTTTCAGGAGCCCTGGAGGGCTCAGCTGTTTTAGCTGCTGCTGTAGCACAGCTGTGGGGGGAATGGCAGTGAGGTCACTTGGGCTCCCATGTTTGGATTTGCTGATTTCTGTTCCACAGACAGGGCATGCAGGAAAGCTGCCCCTCTTGAAAACACTTCCATGGATGTTCTTTCTTTGAATACAGGTTTTCCCTTAGCTCTTCTCAACAGACATGTGACTTGTTTCTGGGGTTAAACACTTGGATTTGATTTGTCCTTTTTATGTTCTGGAGAAGAAATATAAAATTATTTACAGATGGTGCCATTTCATTTGCTGTTATTAATTTCTGTTCATTATATCACAAGTTCAGAGAAGTGTCCTTTGTGTATGATTAGGTTATTTTTTAATGAGTAAGATCTCACTGATGTCAGTCTTTGGGCACACACATATTTTTCAGGAGCACAGCAGAGCTCAAATGGAACAGCACCCGTGAGTGGAGTGTTCCATGAACCATCACTGCCCACAGCAAAAGGCAACAGTGGGAAGAAATGAATTTCACTGTCTGCCTTGAAGGATAAGATGTTATGATGTGTCAAAAAGTGCTCATGAGCAAGGAGGCTGTCCAATGTAATCAAATCTCAGGCAGAAATAATAAAATAAATAATGGAGGAGTGAGTTCCCAAGAGCACATGTCAGACACAGCAGCAACTGAGAATCTGAGCACAAAGGCTCAGACTAAGGGCCAGAGCCTCGAGTTTCCAAGAAGTTTGTTTTCTTGTAGGTCCTTTATTATTTCTCATCCTCCTTTTTGTAGCATTGCTGACTGCCAGTCCTGAAGCAAGGATTGATTTAACTGTAAGCTAATTCTCATATTTCCAAATAAGGAAGGAGCTCAGTAGGGTACCCATTCTACACTGGCCATTTGTTCCTGATTCAGTCAGGTGAGAGTGTGAAAAGACAAAATGGGGATCATTGTGACACTGCACTAAAATACATCTATAGAATGCCTCAGATGGGGATGCAAGGCATGCAGAGTGACAACTATACCTGCTAGTGACACTGTGAGAATAATGAGGAGATTTTAGACTTTATAATTAGGAGAAACAACCCCTTCTGTCTTTAGGAAAAGAATATATTACTGCCTAATCCCTTTTCCTAAAAGATAGGTGTAAGAGTCTGAAGTGAATGAGTACCAGTTGACAGCTTTGAGAACATTCTGTATTCAATTAGGCTGCCTTTTTTATTATAATTGCATTGTATTTGTCTCTATTCAGCCTCTTGCTTTGAGGAACCCCTGGCAGTGTTAGCAGCCCTGTCCCTGGCCTCTCACCCATGGACCTGGATTGTAACCCAGCAGACCATTTTCTTGCCAGCCCTCAACAGATGTGCTGGAATGATTCCACCTGCAAAAAATAAACAAAACCTCTTTCTAGGAAGAAATTAATAGTGAGATGCACAATTCAAATACATTTGCTATTTTTAGAAGTGAGGAGTGAATCTCTCAGTTTTTGTGCTGAACTTGTAAGTTCCCAACTTCAGTCTCACTCAGCCTGGTGGAAGTTCAAAGTGCAGAATGGTTTTACTCACTGGACTTTTTTTCTTTTTCCTTTTTAACACATGGTGACTAAATCTGTGTTAGCTTCTTCAGGAAGCCAGTCCATGACTGAAGACATTTGTAAGCCCTCTGTTCTGTGGGATGTAACCAATGCTGTGCATTTTCCCAGGGTTTGCTGGGAGAGCAGCTGGTGGCACTGGGACCTGCTGGGTGTGCATTCCTCCAGCTTTAGTGGGAGCTGTGCAAGTGCATCAGGATCCAAATGAAAATGCTTGCTTTGCTCACCCAGAGCTGTGAGTGCCCACCAGGCTGTCCCAGAACAGGCTGGAGAGGAGCAGGGCAGGAGCACAGCTGTGGCTGCTCACACTGGGAGTGTCACAGCCTCGGGGACTTCCAGTGACATTCAAGGGACAAACGAGCAGGCAGGGCTGGGTCTGTGATCCCCAGCTTGGGAAGGGTGTGGAGCTGCTGGAGCCACTCCAGAGGTGCTCTGAGTGTTGGAGCATCTCTGCTCTGGGGACAGGCTGGGAGAGCTGGCGTTGGAGCCCCTGCCAGGGCCTAAAGGGGCTCCAGGAGAGCTGGAGAGGGACAAGGGATGGAGGGACAGGACACAGGGAATGGCTTCCCACTGCCAGAGGGCAGGGCTGGATGGGAGATTGGGAAGGAATTCATGGCTATGAGGCTGATGAGGCTCTGGCTCAGGGTGCCCAGAGAAACTGGCTGTCCACATCCCTGGAAGGGTTCAAGGCCAGAAAGTTTCTTCACTAGTATTTGTGCAATTTTCAAAATTCAGAGTGGTGGATGTTGCTGAGTTACCTTTTGGTGAGCAAATTTGCAGCTTACATTAACAGCAATGCATCATTATTCCCTGTTTTCTATAATAAATGTCTTAGTCATGACAAGATGCCTATAGATCACCTGGACTAAGCACTCTCAATAAAGCACAGTTGCAACCAAAGGTTTGTGAATTAATTGAGAAAATTGCAAATCAGGTAGTCAGTGAAATAATTCATTGTCACATCCAATCAATAAACTTTGTAAATCAACTCATTTAATTCAAAAAATGATCTATATAGATCAAGCGACCAATTAAACAATTAGCATACACTTTACAATTAATTAATTTAAGCATCAATCATGCAATTAAAACTCCAAATTTAAACTGCAGAGTTTAGAAACACGCTGCCATGTGCACCTCCAGCTTTACTGCATGGCTGGGGAAAGGCCTGTGTGCTGGCAGGTTTACAGTCAGAAAGAATACTTATTTTCAGGTCAATAATTTAAACTGAAGTAACATTTGAAATAGATTTCAATGTTAGAAAATTATGATTAATACCTGTTTGGTAGCTATAAATAGTTCTTTCCCTCTGGGCTTTCATCTGTGGAAAGAAAGAGGCTCAGCTCTTTATTTCTTTCAAATTGTATCTGTTTCAGCTCTCTGTTAGTTCTGCTTGTTGGTGTTTATTCATTTGTGATTGCTTTTAGTGACTGAACTTAGGTATTTAGTAAAGGTAAGTTTTCTGCTAATCATTGCTACCGTGTTGGACAGATTTTTTACTTTTCCCACAGTTCATTACCCTGCTTACCTGCCTGAGAGCACTCTCTGCTTTTCCAGCCTACAGACCCTAAACTTTCACAGTTGTTTGACCTGTGAAAAATCAGACACCACTTGTTTGCCTTTAGCTCTGAAGTGTAGTCATCATATAAATAGATTTTCACAAATGGAGAAATATTCCTTCCTGCTTTATGAAGTCATAAAACTTTTACAGATTTTAGCGTATTTTAATCATTGTCAGGGGTTGCTTGTGGAGCAGTTAAGGACAAAGACCGCTTTGCTCTGAGGTTTGGGATTTTTCCATCGCCACAGGGTTATGGCAGCAGGATACATTGGGACCTTTGGGGACATGTCAGTGTGGGTGTCAGCAGTGTCACTTCAGAGCAGTGCTGCTGTGCAGGTGGCCCTGTGCAGGGTTAGGTGCCACCCGTGGCTGTCCTGACCGGAGCTGCTCTCTGTTGCAGCGACAACGTCAGCGCCTACTGCCTGCACATCGCCGAGGACGACGGCGAGGTGGACACGGACTTCCCACCCCTGGACTCCAACGAGCCCATCCACAAGTTTGGCTTCAGCACGCTGGCTCTGGTGGAGAAGTACTCGTCCCCAGGGCTGGCGGCCAAGCAGTCGCTCTTCGTGCGCATGTGAGTACCGGCCTGGCCTGGGCACAGCCCTGCGGCCGGGCCACCTCCTGCCTCCTCCTCCCCTGCCTCCCTTCCCCAAAATGCGGGGCCACACCTGTGGGTGATGCTCTGCCGTGAAGCAAATGGTTTTAGAGACAAATAGTTGCAGTGTGGCTTAATAGCAATGCTGTGGTTGAGAAGAGAAATGAGCAGTGACCAAGCACACCAGCTGGAACAGGACTGGACATTCCCCTCCTGAGTCCAGAAGAGTTTGGTGAGGGACATCCCATCCAGCCCTGAGCCCTGAGCTGTCTGACTTGTAGATCAAGAAGAATTTGCTATGTCCTTTTGAGGGAAATAGGGATATATACTATGAGTGATCACTTTTATTTTTCTTTACTTGTGAATGAAAAATCTCTTAAACCATCAGAAGGCCTTAATTACTAGAACAAAATGCCAGGAGCATAAGCCACTTCTTACTTGGGAAAAATATTTCATGTTTGGAGCTCTTGAAATGAAAATGCTAATAGGGTTTTCCTGGTTATTGGACATTACTTACATGTCTTAACACTACAGCTGCTTCTAGTTCTGAATAATCAGACATTTTTTAAAAAATCTGACTTATTTAATTAGTTTTTATATTTTTTATTGTGCACTGTGTTTCTTAGCAATGTTCCAAAGCATCCTACAGAAAGCCATTGTCAGAAATCCCACGTGTATTCCCAAAGGCCACATTCACTTTGTTCCACAGCATTAGGGCACAGGGAAATAAAATATTCTGGCCCCAGTGTTCACAACTAAGTTATTCAAGGCTGAGATGCTGGGCTGTGCTTCACTGAGGCCGTGGTGAGGAAAAGGAGGTCATTGTCAATAGACATCTCTAAATTGTTGCTGATTTCTCATCTGGAAAAAGTGCCCTTTCCCAGCTGTCCCCCCCCACCCCCAGTGCTGTCCTGAGTTGGGGTCAGTTTTCTCTGCAGTGACCAGGCGTGGGTCAGGGTTTGGGGGCTGGCACTGCCCTTCCCGTGGGAGCCCAGAGACCTCGGCGGGGTCCCGGGCTGGCCAGCAGAGCTCTGCCTGCAGCTGGGAGCAGGAGTGGGGTCCAGCTGCAGGGCCTGCAGAAAAATGCAAAATCTTTTGGTTTACCATCATTTGTGCTGATGTGAGGAGCTTCCTTCTAGCTTGGAAGGTGCTGCTGAGGAGAAATAGGACAACTGCATCATAAGCAGTGCTCTTCTGAAAGGGTCAGTTTGGTGGTGCCAGTGTCCACATTTTCATTTTAAATGGCTTGTGATTACTGTGTAAATAGCTAGGTTTAAATTAGAATTTTTAATGTGTCCCCCTAGAATAAAGAATTACTTGATCATCACTTGATCAAAAGGTTGTTACCTCTGGGAGTTTACATGTGTGTGCTGTCTTATTTTTGTAGGGATTTGCTGTAAATTCTATGTCTTCTTCCTCCCCTGTCACCCCACCGGTGCATGTAATTGTGGTTTTATATTTTGCATCTCTTTTTTTTCCTCCTCATGCTGAAGTACTTCAGCTGCTGCCATGTCAGCCTTGTGACTTGTAATGTTTATTAATATTGAATCACTGTTGAAAAATGTTGATGCTTGTGCTGGAGCCGTGCTCCTCCTCGCTCTCCCCGCGCTGCTGTCGCCGAGCTGAGCGCAGTGGAGCCCCGCCAGGGACCCCCTTCAGCAGGACATGTTTGAGCAGAAACAGTTTGCAGAACTTTATACACTTCAACTCCTGCCAAGGCAAACTCTGAGCCACTCGAGTTAGTTATAAATACCCAGAGGTGGTGGCTGGAAGTAGCCCGCAGTGCAGTTTATACTCCGAGCTGGATGTGAATGTCTTTGTGGCTGTACAGAGTAGTAAATAATTGAGTTTGATTAGGGAGAGGGACCTCATTATCCCCCCACCTGTGCCCAGCTGGTAGGGGAGGGTCGAAATGAAGCCATTAGCTGTCGCTCTTACTGGCATCTCAAAGAGCTCAAATACATCTGTGTCTTATTTTCTTTTCTGGCACAATCAGTCGAGCAAGCTAAGCAGGCATGACCGAATTTGGCAAGTTCCAAGGACTCTGGCAAAGTTACACAAGGAGAAGACGGAGGGCAGTCATTCTGGCTGCTCACTGCCCATTAGTCTAGCGAGTTATGTTTTTGGAAGGTGGCTGCTGTGGAAAGCAGAGCTTAGTCCAACATCAGGCACGGCACCCACACATGGCCCCGCTCTCCTGTCGAGGGGGTTTGTCAGGAAGAGGCAAACAAAGCACCACGTCCGTGGAAATACAGACTTCTTGAGATGGTGAGGTCATACCTGAAAGGCTTAAAATAAATCTGTACCATCATTAGGGCTTTTTCCCTTGGAAATTTTATTATTGGAACTTGACACACTTGATCTAATGGTGTTTCGAGGAGCTGTAGCTCAGCTGCCAGTTGGCACACAGAGGAAATTTGGCATCCAGTTCCTCTGCTCTGTAGCACTTTTTTTCTGTTTTGATATTGAACTTAAATTGCTTTGACTATTATATACAAATTTTCAAAGCAGCACCTCTGCCATACCCCATAGTTTAAGGTTTGAAACCCTTTTAAAATACCAGACTTGCATTGTGAATTTGCAAATTCAGTTCAAGGCCCTGAAATGTGTTTTTTCTTGGACTCCAGCAGCACTCCCCAAAAGGCCTGTTCCTGGTTTGTACATGGGGGTGGGTAATCTGCAAAGTACATTTTAGAATATTCATATAAAATTTAAGAGAGTTAATGTGGGTGCAAAATTAAGAATGTGGCTCCCAGGATAGTGGAGAGGGAGGGGTAGGAGGGGATCAGAAGACTTGATAGAAGTTCAAGGGCTGTTACAGTGGTGTCAAAATGCAGCCAGTTAAACTCAATAGTGCACAGAGCTGTGCAAGGCCAATCTGAGATGCACAAAAGCAGGTCCTTTAGGCTCAGAATAAAAATTGTGGCTGGCATTAGTTAGTCCGGTTCCTATCACTGTGCACTTTATCTTAAAAATTACCCAGCTTAAGGTAAGTCCATAGCATCAGCTGGGATTTTGAGTCTTAACTCTGACTTTGTGCTGATCAAGTGGAAATTGCTATTAGTCACTCCCAGGCACTTCCAGCCATGCCAGCTGGTTATGCAGTGAGCTTTAAATGCTATAAATTCCACTTCTGGAAAGTAAATTCCACTTCTCTGTTAAAAAAAAAAAAAACACTCAAATTTTAAAAATTTCTCCAGATTGGAAAGAAGCTTTTCAAAAAGTTCTCATTCAGAACAGAAGCCTTTTGTCCTTCTAGTGTAGGTTGTTTTAGTTTGTGGCAAAGGGGGACCCTGCCTGTTCCCATGGCACCTCAGCACCATGAGGAGAGCTCCTACCTCTGCTGCTGTTTCCCTTTCCCTCTCCTGAACCTTGCCACCCTGGCTCCGGCGCGGAGGCTGTAAAAGAAGATGGAAAGCCAAGTTACTGCAGAATGATCACTATCATTAACATTCACGGGTGGTTCACTTATCATTCCTGACTGCACAGACATGGCAGCCGTTATGAAACGTCCACAGGTGTAGCACGATGATACATATTACATTGTGCCACAATGGATTTATGTATTCTGTAACAAAAGAAAAGTGTAATGAAAAAATACAGAAGGTAATCCTTTATTCCTCCACTGCACAATTTATCAGTAATGCCTGTGGATGATAAGTGCCAGGGATTTCCTTTGCTTGATTTAACCTTGTCACCCAGGTATGTTTTTGCAAAATGACAGAAAATACAAGCTAAGGAATTTCTTTGGCTTCCAATTTGCCAACAGCAGTTTTAATTGATTGACCAGCATCTGCTTGTCTGTCCTATTCTCGGTGTGTTGACTAGAAATGAAGGTATCACACCTTAGCAGAGTGAGGTAGAGCACATGGTTTGTGATTGCAATTAAGGATGTGCTGGGATTGGGCTGAGTGAGGACAGTCCATGCCCATGGTCAGTGCAGAGCAGGCTGGGGAGTGGTGAGCTGAGGTGGGTGTGTGTTTCTCCAGCACAGCCCCTGTGCTGTGGTCACTCAAGGCAGGGCTGTGGTGGGTTGGTGGTGCTCCAGAAGCTCCGGTGCCAAGCACAGCTCCAGAACACCCTGGCAGCGTGTCCAGTGCCAGGACAAGGAGCAGTGGCCTTAAATTAACCACAGCAAGTTCCACCTCAACGTGAGGAAGAACTTCTCTCCATGGAGGGTGGCAGAGCCCTGGAACAGCTGCCCAGGGAGAGCCTGGAGTCTCCCTCTGTGGGGACATCCCAAACCCACCTGGCCAGGTTCCTGTGTCCCCTGCTCTGGGTGACCCTGCCTGGGCAGGGATTTGGACGGGGTGATCTCCAGAGGTCGCTTCCCACCCCAGCTAATCTGGGATTCTACAGGGTTTCTCCTCTGGGCACAGAAACGTGCCCTGGCTCTGGCGTGGCCCCAGGGTGACAGCAGGAGCTCTTTGGTCTGGGCTAAAGTCCACCCCCGGCTCAGATGCGTGGGATTACCGAGTGCTAAAATGTTGCTCTGACGTTCTGTGGTGCCTTGTGAGAGGGGAGCCGGGGCAGGGAGGGGAGCAGCTGGACCAGGGTGGGGGTTCAGCCCCTCTGGCTCTGCTCCAGAGCAAACAGCCAAGAGTTTACAAAAGCGGGGCGCGCTCTGTGTCCCACCGCTCCTGCCAAGCACTCACTCACCGCTCGCACACTAAATATAGCAAAGCACAGAGGCTTTCTTATTTTGCTTTGATCAGTAAAATAAACTTTCAAAGATTGTTCTGGGATGAGATCCAGCTTCTGAGGCAAAGAATGGCCATGGCTCGGGCAGGGGTTAGTAATGGAGTGTCAGGGAAATCAGTCTGACAGTTCTCAGGCCAGCTGCTCAATGGAAAGAATCGGCTGAGCCGGGACAGCCCGGAACACGGGCAGGATCACAGCAGCCTCTGCTCTTTAGCAGCTGAAGTGTCAGGAACTGAGACACAGTCTTCCATTTTTGGGACGTTCCTGATCCATGGGCATGTGAGCAGCCCTGAGCTGGGGCCATCTGCCAATGGCTACTCCGTGCCCAGTGGGAAGGGGGCTGCAGGCCCTGCTCTGTGTAGGGTGAAAAATGCTGAAAAGCATTTTGTACAAAGGGGACAATTGTGACTCCCGATTGTTTTGGCCATAGCGGGTTATGGAAGACTTCTGTTGCCTTTGCAATTTCTTTTTTCCCTGGAGTATTTTAATTTATTTCCCTTTACTTTGGTTGGAGTTTTGTGGAAAATTCCTGTAGGTATTGCAGAGCATTGTGTGAATTACATGGAGGCACCAGGTGTTGTGATGGCCTGGTCCAGCATGGAGGGCTTTTCATGCAGCACTTCAATGAGAAACCTTGTGTTGTTTCCATAAAAGCACAAAGGTAGTTGCCTTTTTGTGATCATAACTGTAGAATAGGTTTTTCACTTTAAAGAATCCACTGAATTTTGCTCAGCAGGTCAGCTGGGGCTGAAGCTGAGAGGCTTTTGGGAACTGAGGGATGGGCCAGGTAAAGGGCAGGTGTGTGGTGCTTGTGCAGGTCATGGGGCTCCACAGCAGCTTCAGGGGAAATTTGCTCCTCAGTGAAGTGCTGGGGAAGATCTCTGCTCATTGCAGGCGTTAGCCTCTGAGCCCTGGGGCTGCTCCCAGGACAGCAGTGTCACCTGCAGACGTGGTGGCACTCCCTCCCTTCCTCAGCTCTGCTCCTGCTGCGCTGAACATGCGGCAGAAACAGAGGGAAAAGTAGATGCATGAAAAGGTTGGGATTATTTGGTTTGAAGACGAGTAAGATAGAGTTATAAATAATAAATGGTCTGGAGAACATAAATTTGGGGCTTTTAGGCAGTTTCATTTTGCCAGGAACAAAGGGAATTGAAAATGAAATTCAGATGAGACCAATGCACAACTGAGGAGAGGGAAACGGCGTCTCACGCCAGCGAGGGGGGACATCTCCTGAGCCCAGGCTTGGCTGCTGGTCCCACGAGCACGAGTGGCCCCCAGGACACCGAGCTGTGACCAGCATGTGGCCAGGCAGGGGCTCCTGGCCCCCGTGTCACGCTGTAGTCAGTGCCCTGAACAGTGACTGGCAAGGGCTCTGTCCTGCCTGGGTCACCGTGGGCTGGGGATGCCGTGTCTGACGTGACCTGGGCTCCAACCTCTGGTCCCAACATTTGTGTTTCAAAGTGACATGTAATATGGGTTTGTTTTGCAGGAAGTACTTCTGTTGCTTGGATTGCTTTTGCCTGCCAGTTGCTTTTAAAAATATTCCAGCTGTGCTGTTCATATAGAGCTATACTCCCTGATTAAAATTCCTGGTTGCCAGATACAAGGCTCCTCCTCCTGCCCAAGTAGCTTTGCAAACCAGTTTTTTCCATGCAGAGCAATCTCTCCGGTGGGAGCCTTCAGCTCTCAGATTTCCCTGGAACTGTCTGCAGTGACATCTACTGACATGAGCCGAGACTGACTGCGAGGGCTAAGGGGCAGAATTTACTGATCTGCTCATTCAGAGTCTCTTTTATTATATTGTCATCTTCTCTGCTTCCCCAGGGGTGCCCCTCTCGGTGTTTGGCAGCAGTATCCCCCACAGCTGTCCCCATGCTCTGTGCAGTCCTTCCCCCTGTGTGGCCTCTCCCATGGGTGATGGCCAGGACAAGGACCCACTGCCTTGGATCTTTCTGGGAGATTTCGTGCCATTGTGGTCACAAAAACGTGTCCAAAGAAACCCCGTCAGGCTGGAAATAATGCATTGAAATAATACCTTGATAGTGCTGCAAAGCTGCTGTCACTGGGGGTGTTCTGCCACTTGTCCCTAAGGGTTTGTTACATGTGGGACACGGATGAAAATGCCACTGCAAACTGCTTCCCTGTTGTGTGCTGTAAAGCACAGACACGAGATGAGGAGCCCCCCAGGTACATTGGCTCATTTTTCTCCTCTACTGCTGAACGCCAAGTGATCAAAAATAACAATAAATTAGGAAAATACTTACATCCCTTATTTTGAATCTCAATCCATTTTGGCTGGTTTTGTCTCTGCCTTGCTCAGGCAGTTTGCTTGGTTTCTCCTTTAACTTCCCTTTCCAGCCCAACTTCGTTAACCGTGTGCCTAACGAGTGCTTTGCTTGAAGCTAACGAGGGCTGCGGGGAGCTGCCAGTGATGATTGTTTTGTAAAACTGCATGTGCATCTGTCTTGCAGAAATGCTGCTCATGGATTCTCACTTATTCAGGTGGACAGTATGAAGGTCACCATGAAGGATATCTTACAAAAGGCCTTAAAGAGAAGGAAGGGATCACAGAGAGGTTCAGGTGGGTTATTTATTGTATTTTCTAGAGGGCAGGGTGTTTTCTCCATGAGTATATTTTATATCTCTTTTTAACTGTTGTGAACGTTGCTCAGGTTTTGGGGGGGTTGTGTCCCAGCCTCACTCACAGCAGTTCTGTGCACAGGTCTGTGTTCTCCATGCTGGCACAAAGCTGGCAGTGCAGGAGCTGCATAATGTTTGCTGCAGAGCAGTATATCCATTCCTGCAAATATTTATTTATGATAACAAAGCCATTTGCATTCAAGACCAGTTCATGGTAATTTGGGATGATGGGTAGAAGTACAGCAAGTCCAGCCCATGATAGAGTTTGTATATATACTTCTAATTTATGTAAGAAAATTATGCTTAGTGCAATTTTAAATAATTTCAAGGATTCATTGTTACTTGTAGTGAAAAATTTACTTTCTGCAATGTTATCAAAATAGTGCTGTTATAGTTAAGGCATATGAACACTTAAAAAAGGAAAATGTACAGTGCTTGTATTTCTATTTTAAGCAATGTTTTTCTTGGGGGGTAGATGTGCATTCATATATATGTTAGTGTATATATATCAGAAGTATAAGGCTGAGAGATCTTTCCAGCAACAAGAAATAATTACTGAGAGAAATTGCACTGAGTCTTGTCACGCAACAAAGGAACTTTAATATAAACCCATCTATATAGTGGGAAAGATAAGGATCTTGTCTTTGTAAATGAATGAAACCTCCTTATACATCCTCAGTTTTAACTATGGGAAAAGAAAATAAACCCTGTTCTCCTTAGAAAAAGTAGTTCAGTGCAGTTTTTAAATGCGTGTATAATCTGTCATGGATTTAATTAGCTATCTTCAGATGAGAGCTGAAGTTTTAATAAAAGTTAGAAGAGATAACACAGTGAAGGACACGGATGAGCTGTCTCAAGGCCATATTCCAAGGGAACGATAAGAGCTGTAAAAAATGGCAGAGAAGAGCAATTGAATGGAGCAATGAAAATCTGATTCTCGTAAAAAAAAAAAAGCGGGGGGAGGTGGAGAGGAGCAGTGCTGGGGGGTGGAGAGGAGCCCCGCCAGTCTGCAGCAATTTGGAGGGTGGCCAGGAGCCATCGCTCAGCCCGGGCTGCGGCGCCTCCGTCCAGATGTGCCAACGGCACGTCCCGGCCCTTGCCAGCTGACTGCGCCGTGTGATAACCAGCTCTCTGGATGCCCATCACTGGCCGCAGAGATAGAATTAAATGATGATGATCTTCCCACAAGTTGGGAGAGGAAACAATGCATATAAATCTTGATTTCATCTCAGCGTGAGAAGTCTTTATCCATCATCACTCATAATGAACAAGTCGTTAGCGGCGATGAATGGTGTTGGGGTTTTTTCAAACACCTCTTTTGTTCACTTTTTGGGTGACTTTTATTTATTTCCTGGGGTCAGATTTCCCTTCCCTGAAGGGAGGTTGCTAAAGGATTCACTTAGTTCAGTCTTTAAACTGCTTCCCCCCTTCGTGTAACAGATGTTTTATTCTTTGTCCATTTGAAATTTGATTCTGCTTTGACTTTGTTATTTTTGCTCAGTAGTTTAGAAAAGGAATGGACCTAGCATTTCTTCCTTCAGCTAATACATTCACTTCTGTTGCCTTGGCCCTCCTGCTCAGAACCCTTTTCAGGAACAGGGTATATAGGGATGTATCAGAAATTTTTATTAGCATTAACTTAGCTGATCCAAACCTTTCCTTATTCCCAATTACATCCCTCTCCCAAAATGTGGATTATCAGGCTTTAGGGGGGTGGGGGCGCTTAGGAAGGTCTTGCTGTTGTCTTTAAAGCAGCAGCAATTGTAGCTGTGTGCACAGAGGGGACCCTCTGGATCCAGACAGGCTGTGCCAGTCCCCATCTGCCACAGGCTGGGCATGCTGTGAGGGCAGGGAGAGCTCAGGGTGCCACCACAGTGGGCACAGAGAGACTGAAGCAGGAGTAAAAGGAAAGATTTTGCCATCATTTGTCACCTACCCCCAGACCCCTCATCATTGGAGGGGATGTGCCTCTCTCTCACTGTCACTGGGAGATGCAGGGATAAATGGAATTGCAGATCAGAGCATTAGCACAGCACGGGCCTGGGCCAGGGTGCTCCAGGTCATTATTAACCAGTGGGTTAGGATGTCAAAGTTCTGAATAAAAGATAAGACATAATTTAGGAGAAGCATTTCTCCACATTCAGCAATGTTTCCTTTAAAGCTGATTGGTCTGATTTTTAAAAAGTTGTTACTAAAAATAGGCTGAACATGTTTATTTAAAGTTTTTGGAATAGTTTAATAAAACTGAGCTTTTCTGCCTGTCTTCAATGGGTCCCCTTTTCAGGACAGATTAATTTATTGCATTACAGCTTATGCTGTTTTCAAGTACTGGTAGAAGTAGTTACTTTCTGATCTGTTTTCTCCACTGACTTAGAGGACATTTTTCAGACTGGTCCTAAATTGGTAGGAAAATGCAAACCTGGGTTGACTACTTGGGTAAGGAAAATTTGAGGAATTCCTGTGGTACATTTGGAAGGGTTTGTTCAGCGTGACCAGGGCTGAAACACTAGGCTAGTTTTCTCTAAATACTTTGTTCAGTCAGTAAAGATTATTTGTTGCAGCAAAATACTGATCAGTAGGAGACAGAAGTGGGCTACAACCTTTTCTTCATAGAAAGGGGCCTGAAAAAACAGAAGCAATATTCTGACTGTGCCTAGCTCTATTTAGATAAAATTATTGCAAACTGTTCAAACTATTTCACCTTCCTTGCAATTCTTCTTTCTTAGTGTCTCAGGGCTTTTGACATATGAACTCTGACCATTTTTAAATAGTAATATTTGAGCCAGTCAAGGGGAAGTGCAGGTGGTGAAATAACTGGATGTGTTGTAGCTGAGAGAGCCCTGGCCCCGAGTGCTTTCCTAGGGGATGTGGTTGTCCTGCAGCAGGACTGTGGGACCTGGTGACCTGTCCCAGCACTGGCACCCACGGGGGGTTAATGGGAATGCTGGATCATCTCCTGCCACGTGCCCAAATAACCAACTGGGAGAAGTACACGGGAATAGCTGCAAGTTAGGAAAAAGCCTGTAACAACCAGTCAGTGCTGCATACTGGAGAAGATAAATCTGCAGAGGAAATCGTTGAGGCAGATGTTTAATTAGTTGGAGCCAGGCTGGATAAATCAGGATAGGAGCTGTCTATGCAGATCTACCGGTGTGCCTTCCCTTCCTCTGGGCTGGAGTCACTGCCTTTAAAAACAAACTGTTCTTTTTGCTGAGGAGAGAAGCAGCAGAAAGAGTCATTCAGCCTCTCCCTTACTGTAATGGATTCCCCTGTGTACACTCATAAAATAGAAAATGTAATTGATGTTTTCTTATGGTAATGAAAACTAACGAAGTCGAATACTTTATCATCAATTTGTTTAACCTATTGCGTGCTCAGCAGTGTGTGTTGCACAGGCATATTTTATGGGAGGGCTGGAAATAAAACACTGCAGTTGTGGGATGAGCTTCTAGGGGAGACTGGTCTAATCCAGGATGGGCCACCTTGAGGGGGCTCAGGGGCATTGCTCATGCAAGAGGGTTTTCTGAAAATAGCTCAAATGGGAGGGAAAGAGCCCGAGGATGAGGTGATGCCCCAGCCACAGACAGGAGAGCTGGAAGCTCCATCAGTGCTACAGGGACCTGGCTGGGCACAGCACGGGGCTGGCACTGCTCAGGCACTGGGATAACAACCCTTGGAGAGCCCTCATGTCCAGAGGTAGTTTAAGGATTGTTTTGTATAATCCTGCCATGCCTACATCTCCTTTCTTTGAGCACTTCAGCAGCTGATGGTGTAAATATAAAATCTCTCTGCAGTGTGGCAGATCTGCAGAAAAGAACTCACATGCTGGAGATTGGGAGCACAAGAACTTCCTGTTCTCCTTGAATTTATCAGTAAAAATGTCAGATACCGTGCTGTCTGGATTTTGAACAGCTCTAATAACCGAGCCCTGAAAAGCTGTTTTGGAAGGTGAGATTTGGGTGTTTTAGTACTTGGGATAATTCTGCTCCCCAGAGATCAGTAACAGCCTTAACATTAACCTCTGGGGCAGGTAGCTTTTGGGCATGCTTGAAAATCCCACCCTCAGGCTTGGCAGAGGAAGCTTTGGAGGTCGTACAGATCGTGTTGCAGAGCTGTAAAACACCATTACCCCTAGAGCTTGATTTGCTTTGCTGGGAAATTATTTTCCTGCTCAGCCAGTCTGGTGTGTGTTTCTGCTGGTCTTACTTTCACCAGTACTCATGTGTTACCCCATTAACATGTAAGAAATTCGGGTTGTGGTAGATGTGCACTTTAAATCCTGCTTTTTTAGGGAGGCTCAGTGGAACCAAGGCAGTCACAGTTCTTCCAAGGTGGAAGGCACAGCCCTTGCTCTGATCCCACAGCTCAGCTGAGGCTGGGGCTGACAGCAGCCCACAGTGTGCAGCAGGCAAGGAGATCTTATCAGGCTTTTTATATCTGCACCAAAGCCTGCACTCAATATTCCCTATAAAATACGTTTGCATGGATTACGATTTTAAGAACATAAGAAAGATGGTGACTTCATCCTTGATACTTCATGTATCTTGATGCCATGGTGATTCTCAAATTAAATATGTGCAGGAACTATATGTACACTTGGAAGTTATCTCCCTGCCTGTGAGCTGTCTCATTCCCACTGCTCTTCCACAAACACATTCCCTGGGACGCCAGTTGCCTTTTCCTCCAGAGCTCCTCTGAATGGACTATAAATACTAATGTAAAGTAAATAACAATGCAGAGAGAATGTGTGCAGAGGCTTTGTTTTCAAACAAATTAAGCATCGATGTCAGTGTATAAAAACCAAATGTTCTTAGAAGGAGATGAGAGACAAAACTAAACAACATAAAATGCTGAAATGTTGGAATAATCCCGCCTGTTCCTGGTCCATGTCAGCCTCTCTTCATCTGAAATTTCTAGTGAACAGAGAAGTCTCCTCTGATTAATCTTGTCTGATTTCAAGTAGAAATTCTTTGCAGGGTGAACATGCTACTGATTATTATTTAATAGCTGCCTCCGACTGCAAACATCCCCCGACCAGAAAGGCTCAGTCCTTTTAAGAACAAAATGCTCTACAAGTTTAATTGTTATAAACAAAACCTTCTGCCAACATTGCACAGACGTGACCTGTATTTTCCGTAGGTTAGAGGGAGAGTTATTAGCTCAGTGTTCTGTGAGTTTGGAGAAAGATTAATACTTTTTCAATAAATGAAAACAGCTGCTTTGCAATAACATTCAAGTCCCTAACAGCTGTCAACCAGTGCTTTTTGCATTCTTTAAAATGTGTAAAGTGACCAAAAATAGTTTAAAATAATCTTCCTGGTCTGTTTAAGTGTATTATTTCACTGCCACAGGAAGCTGAATAATAAGAAACGAGAAAGATTCAAGAAACAGGCGTAGGACTTAAAGATAAAAGCCTCCATATCATATTTTAGTCTCTACACCAGAATCAGAGGGATTACAGCTGCCAAGGCCAGGGAGAAGAGCCTATTCCATCCCCTGGTACCTGGGAGCACAGTCTGTTACAGACCCAGGTTTTGTGGTAGTTGATTATTGCCGTGTTTTAGATTTGTTCACACAAAGTTCAGGTTACCTTCAGAACCTGGAGACTCTCAGATGAAGAGTTCTGCTTGGGGCTCATCTTGGTTTGAGGAGCAGCTGGGGAGGAGAGATCTGAGTTGTGTTTGAAAATTCAGTTTCTGACGTGTCAGTGTCAGCACCACATTTAACGTCAAATTTCGTGACTTAAATGTTCTAAAGCAGCTGCTAGAGGAGCTGTGGGCCTTGCTGGGGTTTTCTTTCCTCATCCTACCTTGTTGATGGGAGAGTAGGACAAAAAAATGTCTGTAATGGGAGATGTGTGTGTGTGTTTTGAGTGCACATATATGTATTTATTCATACATTTTAAAAAGGAGAATTAAAAAGATAAACTATGTAAAGCCACAGCCCTGTGATTAAAGCACTTCTAACAGATGAACTACAGTTAGAATAAACTGTCATTAAAGTTTGATACTGTCATGGAATGATGGTAACTGAGGAGTTTAAATTTAAAAGTAAATATGTTCGAGTAGGCGATGCATATGTTTGCTCTGACTCTTTCTGGGATGGAAGCCCCAGCATCTGTGACAGTGAAAAGCCAATTAATTTATGTTTCCTTGTGTTCACACTCGTGCTTTTCTGCTTAATGGTAGTTGTGAGTGGCTCTGGCTCCGAGCACTTTGTTTTGGATCATTACAGTGCCCCTGCAGAGCCTGGTGCCCGGGTTAGGAGCGGCTCTACCTGCAAACACCTCAGCGCTGCCGGCTTCTGCCAGCGGGCCTGCCTTAGCCAGAGACCGTGTGGGGCTGGGGGTGGCACACAGCCCTGTCCCCAGGCTGTCCCCAGGCTGTCCCTGTGCTGTCCCTGCTCTGTCCCTGCTGTGCTGGGTCAGCAGCTGCCAGCTCCTGCGGGTCAGGGCTCTCTGCACCCTGCTCAGCACCAGTGCCAGCATTCCCAGGACTGTGCCAGCATTCCCAGAGCTGGGCTCACTCAGCACCAGTGCCAGCATTCCCAGGACTGTGCCAGCATTCCCAGAGCTGGGCTCACTCAGCACCAGTGCCAGCATTCCCAGGACTGTGCCAGCATTCCCAGAGCTGGGCTTGGCTCCCCTCACCACTCCCAAGCAGAGCTGATCCGGGAAGGGGAGAGCTGCCCACTGCCTGTTTTTGTGGGGTGTTCCCCACAGCAGAGTGGGTGAACAGGGCGAGCCCCTCGGTGCAGAGAGGGGTGATGGAGCTGCTGGGAATGATTTCCTCCTGCCCAAGCTCGGCTCAGCCCTGCAGCAGGATGATTTATTCCCCTCACCCTTTCCCTCTCCCCAACCCGCTGACGCTGAGCAGACCCCAGCCTGCGGGATGTTGGTGTACATGGAACAGCTCATCAGGAATAAAGTGTGTGAATTGTTGATCAGAACAGCAATGGCTAGTTAGCCCTGTGCCTTGGGCTGGTGAGGGGGTGGTATCAGCCCAGAAGAATTTTTGATGCCCAGCCTCCAAAATGAAAATGGAATATTGAACAGGGTCTGTTTTGGTTCTATTGGTATTGAGTTCACGTGGTTACTGGTTCTTCTGGATTGGTAATAATGCTGTCATTTATGTGACATTTTAAACTGTTCAGCTCAGTGTTTGGGTGACTGAAATTTTTGTGTTTGTTTTACCCACTGTGATGAGCAGAGACTGTGCTGGTCCCTGGTACCTTCATTGGACCAGCTCCTCCCTGCTCAGTTCTCATGAGTGCGCCGTGGTTGTGCTGCCCAAAGCTGCAGAACAATCACTGGTGTCTTCACAGCCAGGGAAAAGCACCTTTGTCACTTGATAATCCAGGCAGTGGGCAAGCCCTGCTGCTGGTCAGTCAGGAATGCCCATCTGGGCTGGCCCCAGGACGGTCCCTTGAGGGTGATTCCAGGCACTGGGAGCAGGGCAGCTGCAGAGTTTAAAATAAAATCTGTGTATTGGATTTCTGCTGTAGGTGCTTTACATTATAGATCAAACATGATGGTTTTGTCTCAGCTTTTTTTAGAGCTACACATTGCTAATGCAAAAAGGTAGCAATTAAGTAAAACCCTTCAGTTGATGCTGTGCACAGCCCAGGTTGCTGCTGGCTGTGCTGCACATTTGCTGTTCCCCAGAAAAGCAATCCAGAAATGAAGTGTTTGTTTCTTTTTAAGGGGCTTTTGACTAAATTCTTTAATTTCACTGGCTGTCAAGGTAGTGTTAAGTAAAATAGGTTTGAACTGCTGTAGTTTTTGTGTACTGGACTAGATGTCAGAAACCTTTGCCATCACTGGAAATTCTGTCACTCTGGATTTACTATCTGTTTCCCACAGCTGAATTCCTGAGCAGTGTGATTTAACACCTTGGCTCTCCATCAACCAGGCCTGGCATTTATTTGAATGCATTACACCACTGGTTTCCATAAACTATTTTACAATTGTTTCATATAAATGACTGTTTATTTCTACAAAAACCATCTGTATTTCTGTGGAGAGCGGCAGATAACTGTGTGTAAAATTCGGTAATGTCACAACAGTGCAAGTTAAGGAAAAACAGATTGGGCTAAAAAAAACCTCTCATGCTTGTGCATAATGTTAAAAGTTTGTTTTCACAATTTAAATATCTTTATTTATTAACCAGTATTTGCATTTGTAATGATAAAATCTTTATTCCACTTCAGAGGTGTTGAGGGGCTTTGGGGATTTTTAGCGGATAAACAGATTTAAGACGTCCTCACAGCAGCAGGATTGGAGATGTAAACATTCTGCTCTGCAGCCAGTTCCTCTCGCACTGTTTACATATTTTCTGTTGTTTTATTGTCATTGCCAAGCACACAATGGAATCCTGCCCCTTCTGTCATGTTCTGAGAAAGCTCCCACGGAAGGAGGCCTGAGCCCTCTCCCTGTTCCCACTTTCTCTGCTCTCTGCAGTGGATTGATCCTGCTCCTCCCTCTGCCCTTTGTGTCCATGGTCCAGTGCTCATCCCCTGGCCCAGGGCCATGTCCAGCATCCACAGGGAGCCAGGGTTCCCCCAGGCCTCCCCAGGGGGATGAGGAGCTGCCTCAATTTCCCTCCTCCCAGCCAGCACCCAAGGAGCCTCCACACTGAGCTATTTTAATTCCTCCATCTGCTGCCCATGTGGTGGCAGAGGGAGCACTGGAATCCAGCAGTCTTACACTTAGCACGACTGATACTTTCTGACAGACTATTTGAAATGATAGAAATACATAAATCTCCTCTTTTTTATGACCTTGTAATAGCTGCAACATATTTCCAGCAAATATTTTCTATAGCAATAATAAAAAAGCGATAACAAAAAAATAAATATAAATATAGTTTAAACTCAAGCGGAATCATGCTTTCAAAGCCCAGGGATGGAGCAGCAAAGCAATAAATCACAAATCCTTGTGAAAGGAGGGACTTGAAATGGAAAGTCCCACAGACATCAGTGTTAAGTGTTTATCAACAGGGGTTTTTTGACTGCTCTGCTGCCTTCTGCCTGTGCTCAGTTCCCTTTTGCTTGTTCCCTCCTGCCCAGCGTCTGTCACCGTGGCTGTTGGGCTGTGGCTGCCTAACTGCCCACATTTCTGATTTTTTCTTTCTTATTTTCTGTGTTATTTTTTCTTTTCCTTTGTTATTTCCTTTGCCCACAGAAGCTGTGGCTGCCCCTGGATCCTTGGCAGTGCCCAAGGCCAGGTTGAGCAGGGCTTGGAGCAGCCTGGGACAGGGGAAGGTGTCCCTGCATGGGAGGGGAAGGGACTAGATGAGGTTCCCTTCTGCCCTGAGCCATTCTGTGATTCCTGGTTCTTGCAAAGCCCTGTGAGCAGGCAGCAGTGTCTGAGTGTGCTGGAGGTGAGCTGTGGAGATGCTGCACCATTAACACCATGTTTAACGTGTTGCTCACACCAGCTGCTCTCAGGTGTGGGAAGTGGCAGGGGTTTGTGGAAGGAGTTCAAGGGCAGACAGGTTTGCCTGGGCTTTCTCGCCAGGCAAACTGTGAAATTGTAACAGGAACCCCTAGCAAAGAGCAGGATTAATGGATGACATGTGAGCAAGTGCAGCATTCAGGGGCAGAGATGGCTTTGGCAGAGCAGGCTGAGCTCCAGCAGGCTGAGAGGGAGCCAGAGACCATCTGAAAGGGATGGTGGGTTTGCCATGGCATGCTTAGATTTCCAAAAAAGATTTGACAAAGGCTCATAAAGCAATTAAGCTGTCACAGGATGAGAAGGAGGATCCTCACATGGATTAATAATTGATTAAAAGACAGGAAACAAAGAATAGGAATAATGGCCCTTGGTGATTAGTAACTAGGTTACTGGTGGAGCTCCAGTGGAACTGGTGGAACCTGCATTGTTCGTTAATGTGGGGCATGGAAAGGATGTGAATGCTGATGTGACAAAATGTGCTGTTGATACAAAAGAGGTAAGAATAGTGCAAATAAAAGCTGTCTGTGAAGCACTGCAGAGGTATCCACAGTGCTGAGTGACAGGACAATAAAACGAGAGAGGGAATTCAGTGTCAATGAGTACAAAATAATATACATGGTGAAAAGCAACTGTAACTATATGTGTACAATGATGGGCTCTAATTACCTTCCATCAGTCAGGAAAAGTATCCAGCATCATCACGGGTAGTTCTCTGAACACTTCAGCTCCATGTAGGAGCAGGCAGAAAGACAAATGGAACATCAGGAACTGAGTCCTTAAATCCCAACGTACCCACATCTTAATTGCTGTATTTTGTCTCAAAAAAGAGAAGTGAAGAGATGCAGAAAGGGATGAGTGGGAAAATGGATCAGGCACAAGAAATGAGGAGCAGATGCTGAGGAGGGAAGGGCTTTTCTGGTGTGGAAAAGGCACAACTGGGTACGAGAGGTGTCTGTGAAGTGCAGGTGGTGGGGACAGTGAATTGGGAAGGTTTTATCCTGGTAGTTCAGAGACAGGAGCTGCTCACCCCAAACACTGGGGTGGCAATGGCTCATTAGAACAAGAGGAATACATTTCCTCACACGGTGTAATAAATTCAGGAGGTAAATGTCATGGAAAAGAAAAATTCAAAAGTGTTTTGGACAAATGCACAGACTGTGAAGGGAACACAAACAGCTGATATAGCACAGGTGTAACTGGGGTGTTGGTGAGGATTATGGGAGTTCTTGAAGGTGAGGAGAGGAATATACAGGCATAGGGATGTGTTTTGTTACAGACACTAATGCTTGTAAAATATAGCCTCAGTTTTCAAACATCAGTTTGGGGTTTTTTTTGTTGATACTGGTCTTTTTTGTTTAGGTTTGACAACACCACAAACATTAAATACTCTTTCTGTAATCCTTATTTCACCCTAGTAACTAGTTTGGAGCTGGAGAGGGGTTTGGTTGGGGTTTTGTTTAAAGCCTGGCTCCCTGTTGCAGTGTTAGTATTGTTTATTGTGCAGATTCACCCCTGACCGTGGCATTCTTCATTGCTATTGAAAGTTAATGGGGGAAAAATTGCATTCCAAACATTTGAACCCGTAGTAGCCATGGCTGAACTTAGTTGATCTCTGGTGATCGGTTCAATTTAGTTACGATTTTTAGCCATTAGGCTGGGGCTGAATGATGGTGATTTGGTTGAGGCCAAATGTCTGCAGAAAATTGGCTGTTTGATAAGAGCCCTGTTATCAGAGGGGGATACTTTCTCATTTACATTTAGATGAGTATTGATTATTTATTTACTCAGAGAAGTGAGATTCGTTCCCAATCTTATCTCTCTAGTCTCTGCTTGTCAGCAGAAAGAGAGAGAGAGCTCCTGACAACAGCCCAAGATAACAGCACTTTGTAGTGGAGATAAAAGTTGGAATGGGCCTTTTTCTAGTCTTGACTGAAAGGATAAGTTTTAAAAATTAGAACTGATGGGTCGTGCTTTCAAAAGCCCTTTCTGAAAGCTTTGCAGATTAAATGGCAACAGAATTGGTTTGTTGACTGTTCCCTTCTGCAAGGGGGACCCTTAATTTGATTATAGGGTGGGATTCTTCCCAGGCACCTTTGTGTGCTTGTAGGGAAGCTGTGGGTCTTGAGGTCTGTTTCTTTGTTTTTAATTCCTGATGAATATTCCCATCTCTAAAGGGATGTCTTGAAATGGCCAAGTGGGTACCTGTGGACAGAATCCATGGTGAGAATGGTTCAACAGGGATTTAGATGGAAGGGACCTGTGTGATGGAGGAGGGCTGTGGAGCCCTGGGAGCTGCCATCAGCAGGGAAAGCTTGGCTTGGGACACTGGCCAGGACAGTCCGTGCCAGGATTTTAAAGGTTTATTTTACAACTGCATTGAACGCTTGCATGAGATTACAGAAATCCATAAAATCCATCTTTGGTATTGCCACGTGAAAATTTGTTGAAATTCACAGAGCAGGATTCCATTAGGAGAGCATTAAATTATCCAATATTCCTACTACAGTGACATCATTTGAACTTGTGAGAGAAGCCTGATAGTAAAACTCCTCCACAGACTCAGCCTAACATTCTTCATCTGTTGGGAAGCAGAGGTCATGTAAATGTGGACAGATATTTAAAGCATAATTGAAGAGCAGATACTCTCTGAAAATCCATTTGCACTTTTTTATTAATTTCTCAGTATTTACTTTTTTATTAATTTCTCAGTATTTTCTGGTTTTAAGGAGCTATCCATAAGGCAGGTTGACCTGGTTGCTGCTCTGGAGCTCTATTTCCCTGCTTTATTAGCAGAGTTAATACAGGCTTGACACAAACTGGGTAAAACAATTTACCTGATCACAGAGTTCTCAAGCTGCTCCAGATAAAAATGACCCTGTGCTACTGCAGGGTGTGTTGAGGGGTGATCCCTGATGGCTCTGCTCAGGGTTCAGCAGTGTGGGGACTGCTTCTGATGGGGGGGATGTTCTTTGGGGTAGATCCAGCTGATGGAATTGGATCCACACACAGGGACCATGAACCCTGCCTGCATTTAACCCTTCCATCCAGTCAGGGTTTGCCCCCATTGAGCAGGGCTTTGGGACTGGGTACCAACAGCACAGGTGTTCAGATCTGTGCCAGCAGTTCCCTTGGATGTAGCTCAGGATTCTCTGGAAGGTGCTTGGGATGAGCAGACAAAGCCTGTTCTTAAACCTACCCCAGATTTTAAATCCAAATTGATTTACTGCTTTGAGATTTGTTTCAATTCAGTATATTTTGCTTCTGCCTAACAAGCAGACCTCTGTTTATCTAATTTATTTTAAATTTAAATAGTTAATCACATTTCCAGTGGCCGGGAGAGGAGCAGTGTTGGTGCTGGGTCTGTTTGCCTTTCTTTGTGCTGCATGGTTTGCACTGCAGATGCTTTGGCAGCTCCTCGTGCCACCAGTGCTTGTGCTGGGCAGGGTGGGAGGCTCCTGTGTCCTGCAGAAAGCCTGGCACTGCATCTGCTCTGAGTGGCACTGGGAATAAGGAGAGACCACAACGCTCCAGCCGGGGAGGGAACGCGCCCGGCCAGGCAGCGAGTGCCTCACGTGGCTGTGGGGAGATGGAATGAGAGGCTGTAATTGAAATTCTGCTGTAGTAAATCTAAAATTAATTGGCTAACAAATTCCATTCCTTAGGCATGCCATCTGAGGCTGAAAGACTTAATTTTTTTATATATTTTAAATATTTCATCATATATGCTCGTAATTCAAAGTCAGCAAACAGTCAGAAATCTTTTAAGTAGTGGTGAAGAGGGAATAGATTTTGTTATTTCAGTTCTAGGCTTTTTTGTTATTTTGAGACGTGGTTAAGGAGGCTTTGAATCACTTAAGGTTTTTCAGGTATCTGTTCAGGTTATTTTACTGAATTATGGAAAACTATTATTTATGGAAAACTATTATTTATGGAAAATACACAGCTGAAAACTTGGTGTGCACTTCAGCTCTCAGGTGTGAGCAGGAGTGGAGCAAGGGCAGGAGGGTGTTGGCCCCACCAGCTCCTGCCCTTGGAAGGGGCTTTTCTTCTTTGGGGTGTCACCTGGAACTTGGTGCACTTGGGTCTCCCCCCACCTGCCAGGGCCTCTCCCAGCCACTGTCAGGACAGCAGGGCTGGAGCTGGCTCGTGGGGCTCCACCTGGAATTGGATCAGAGTGTCCTGGATTTGTTCCAGTTAAGGCATGTAGTTTAAGGATCCATTCAGCTAGAAGATTTTTTTAATGGCCTAGTTTTTGTAAAAACAATTTTTGATACATTTTCTGTAGTTGTAAAACAGGTTTTTAAGTGGTATCGTCCTTACTTTGGGGATTTGGTTGGGGAAGAAAGAAGCTGGCACCTGAACCATCAAGATGTACTGTTAAAATGTGAAAATAATTCATTCAAAGCAGCAGCATCTGTCCCTCTGTGTGATGCAGTTCATAAGGAAGGGCTGATTTCCTTCCCAGGTACTTCCTAGTGCTCTGTGCAGGCAAGAGGGATGGGCAGCAGGGAGCAAACACTGGGGGCTTCTTCACTCAGGAAAGATGCCCTGAAAATGCCCCCAGGGCATGCAGCCAGGTCTGAGGGGTGTTTCTCACCCCAGGGAGGGGCTTGGTGCAGCCTCACCTGGTGTAGGGACATCATGGGAGTGTTGGACAGGGGTTTGGCAGGTCAGGGGACAGCTGGAGACAGCAGGAATGTGTTGTTTCCTTCCACACCATCCTCCAGCTGCTGACAGGGCCCTTCCTTTGGCAAAGGGCTCTGAGACACCAGCACCCACCTGCTGTGCTCCTGGGCTGCGAGTAACCTCGTGTTAGTTGAACGTGCTAAGCCATCACTTTGTTAGAAAACAGATGATTTTACAAGTTACTTTATGTTTCAGGTCCTCAGTATCGGCTGGAGAAGCAGAGTGAACCTAATGTCCCAGTAGATTTAGACTGTACCTTGGAGAGCCAGAGCACTTTGGAATTCTGCCTTGTCCGGGAGAACAGTATGTTTCCCCTTTTCACTTTTGCTCTTGTAAACTGCTTAAACTCACATAAGTTATGTCTTTTGGAACACAAGCTGCACTGTCTGGGCAAGTACATTTTGACGAGACTCTCTGTCCCGAGGCACTTCTCCATGGTGCCAAAACAATATTCCAGAGGGAAATGATGGATTTCATACCTTTAGTAAATAGTCTGCATCCTGTTTATCACTTCATGATTAATCTTTTGCTGTTAAACTGCTCTGTAAAGTTATGACCAACCCTGAAAAACACGAAATATGAACCTGTCTGTGTTGCAGACATTGCTCAGTGAGTCCAGGGGTTGGTCTGCAGGGTGTTGTGCCGTGTCAGTGTGGCTGTCAGAGGCACTGGGCTTTTCTAATACAATTTAAAGAAATTAGCCATGCAGAAATAACTACAGCAGTTTGATGATTTTTGAAGTGCCAGACAAATAATCTTCTCTCCAGCTCTGCTCAAATATTTTTATTATATTACTGTTTTAATGATCCTAATATTTATTTCCTGATTTATTTCTTTACTTGAAACAATATGAAATTTTAAAAAAAGGCATTTAACTTTGATATGTGTTCATTCCCCATGGCATTTTGATCCATTCTTCATTCTTTACAACAGCCACGCTCTCAGGTTTGGTGTTCTTTCATTCCATTTTGTTAAAAATGTTGATTGTAGTAATGAGTAAATGCAGTCACAGTCCTGCCCTCAGCCAAGAGCACTGCACATAGTAAGAGTCTGCTTCAAGCAGTGGAAGAGTTTGTTCTTTCTGTGCAAAGGTTAAACCTTGCAGTTGGTGCTTTTTGGCCACAGCAATTGTCTTACCCAGAATGGCAGAGCATCCCCAAAGCCCCCCCAGGAGCACAAGTGAGGCACAGCAGCTCCCAGGGATTGACACTCACAGCTTTGGCTGCTGCTCTCCATGAGGTGGGACTTGCTCCCAAAACATTCCTGGTGCTCCTGGTTCATTTCTTCATAAAATGCTTCTGAGAAACTGTAGGAGAGACCTTGGCAAGAGGGAGCAGGGGGGCTGTGCTGAGGAAATGGAGGAATTCTGACCTCACTAATCGAGTTGTGCTCTTCCACAAGCCAGAATTCCCCGACGTCTGCATCCCACCTATTATTTTTGTATTGATTTTTAATCTATGAAATGATGCTCACTAGTCATACTTCCATGGGTTTTGCTTGTGATTTAAAATAACATTTTTTTTTTCAAACCCAGGCTCTGTAATTAAAAGAGTACTGTAGATACTGCATTTTAATATATTTTCATCATCTGTGGAGGAGTCCAGGCTGTGGCCTGCAGCTGTATCTCCTGCAGGTCTTTGCTCTCCTGAGTGACTGGGTTCAAGTTGCACCATTACTTAAAGAGTAAATCTTTTGGAAGTTTGTAAGTGGTGTAGCAGGAGGCAGCCAGTCTGCTCTGCTCCAGGAGAGCCTCAGGAGCCTTGGCTTAAAATAAATGTCACAGTGTTGAGGAGACTCTTTTCCCTCCTCCTGCAGTCCTTGTCCCTGCACTGCTCCCCTTCCCTCCCAGGCCAGGGGACACCAAGGTGAGTCCTGCTCCTGCACAGAGCTCTGGAGAGGTGTGGGCTGGATCCCTGAGGCTGCTGGCTCCAAATTCCCTAAACTGGGGAGCCCTCCTGCCCTCGTGTAGGAGTTGATGGTGCCCATCCAAGAGCAGGATCTGGAGCCCTGCTGGGATGGGGGTTGCCAGGGCAGGGTGACCCTGCACTGTCCCTGCTCAGGGCTGGCTGTTGGCCCTGCACAGAGGGGCTCAAGGACAGAGCAGTTTGTGAGATCAGTCACAGTCCCTGCCTTGTGCAGAGCCTGGCTACCACTGCACAATCAGAAAATGGATTTTGGGGTGCTTAGGAGCTGTCTTTTGGCATGACATTAGAATAGAAATATTGACAGTTTTGCACTATTAATAAAATAATGGCTTGACAATCCTATCAGCAGAATGAAATATTCACTTTGTGCATTCTGTCTTGATTTGAAATACTTTTAGCTTTGATATGCCAGTCAGAAAAAACTCTGTTGTAACAGCTATTACTTGTAAATGTGCTCTTCATAGTCTCATAGTCATTTATAAATATATATATGGATGATGCCAAGCATCTCCTGGGAGAAGAGCAGCCACAATCCTTTGGGCAAAGAGAAAGTTTATATTTCAGGGTATTAAATGAAACAAAAACTTTCCATTATTAAGAAATATGTATGGAGAAATCCCCTTTCCAGCCAGCATTTACTAATAGCATTCAACCTAATAAACTGCTTCCAGTGTGCAGAACTTTTAACTTGCACAAAGATTTATCTTTAAGCTGAAAGCTGCACTTTGTAATGTGAAATGCCTTTATGTGTGGTAGGAAGCCGTTCATGGCTAATTTAGTTTTATTCTTGCCATCTTACTTCTGGAAAGTTCCTCTTTCTCATTTTATCATTAGATAGTAATTAGTATTCAAGGGAAATTGGTCTTAATATATTAAAATTGGTTTAGTGCCTTTAGACCTATAGCAAAGCCAATGTCTTATTGGAAAATGTAATTGGGGACTCTGTGTATGTAATTAATTGTATTGCAATTAAGAACTTTCATTAAGCAATATTCTAGTACATTAAAGTAATAAGGGACATTTTTGCAGTGCAGTTAACTTTGTGTTTTGTTGTTTTATCGAGGAAATACAGGTTCACTTGCTCTCCAGTAGACATTTCAGTGCTGTGCTATTCCCAACGTGTCATTTTTATCTGTGCTCGGTGCTGGCAGGGGTCCCTGTCACAGGAGGCTCCTGGTTTAGCTGAGTCCCCGTGGGAGGAGGCTTCTGGTCTGGCTTCTGCCTCGCTTCCAGCTCATGGATCTGGTGCTGTTTTTCCATTGCTGTGGGTCTCATTTGAAAATCAGGGTTTTCAGTGAGGAGCCTGGCCCCAGTGGCCACTCTGGTCTCACTCTGTTCCACAGGGACTCAGGTCTGTCCTGGGGGCTGGGTGGGCAGCCCAGGGCCAGGTGGAGGGGCCAGTTCTGCCCTGTCACAGCTCCTGTCCCAGCACAGGGTGCCATTGTGACCACACAGTGTGGGGACAGGGTTGTGGGGATGCCCCCTGGTTTCCAGCCTGGAGGAGGGTCCTGGCTGGCTCTGGGCAGCAGGGCAGCAGTGCCACTGCCACCCTCCTGCCTCACCGCCAGGCACTGCCACACCACAGCCTCTCAAGATGCTTTTAAGTGCACCAAAAAGTTTGACATATCTCAGTGTATCTTTGGAGTAGTGCAGCATGAGGGTTTGACATGATACATTATGATAATCCATAGTATAGAGACATTAACACAGGGGTCTGTGACAAAATGCATTGTAATGTCTCGGAAGGAGCCATTACAATTTATCTTGTCATTCTGGAGCATGGAGTGGTTGCAGTGTTAAGATGGCTCTGCATAAATTCACATGGAGACTGTTTAATTTGATTTTTGGAATCCTTTCAAGTCGAATGGCACAGCCCAATTTTTAGCTTAACCCTTTGGTGTCCCCCTTCACCAAAGGAGGGTCTGTGGTGCGTGAGAAGGGCAGCACTGGGAAAGCTGTGGTGAAAGTCTGTGACCTGGGAATCTCCTGCTTTATGCTCTCCATGTGGTTTTGGACTCATTTAATAGCAGATGCTCACAGTGGTGTAGTGTTGAGGCCACTCCAACAGTACCAGTCTCAAGCAAAATTAATACTGAAAAATCTGACAAGTTGGTACCTGCTTTGCTGGAGCTTTAAGATCTGTACTAAAACTCCATCATCTCATCTTTCCATTATTAAAATTTCAGCAAAATATAAAGTTTTCATTAATCTCCTGCAGCAAATTTAGTTCTCTGAACTGGCAGTTTGTTCAGCTTTTAGGACTACATTAGCCAGGATATTAAACAAAACGTGTCATTCCTCAGGATCTCCTGTAAGAAGCTAAATCAGTTTTCCAACATATTTATGCCACTTTATCTACCAGCATCTGAATGATCATTTTGAGCTGAGGTGCTTTATTAGCAGCTGGCATTGAAATTACTCTGTGCAATTATATATCGCATTATAGTAATGTTGAAATTGGTGTTAATCCAACGTCATAAAATGTAAAAAATCTTTAAAGTGTGTTATATTTTTTCAGTAATTGGCATTTTGGCTTAATGAGTTGTTGCCTTTTATAAAGGCAGTACCTGCAGTGGTAATGAGAATACTAATCAGTAAATAAAGTGCAGCTTCACATCAGCGTGCCCGAGGTGCTGCTGGCACACGGGAGATCTGTGCTAGTGCTGGCATTGAGGGTGGCACCTCTGGGGACAGCCACCTCTGGGGACAGCCACCTCTGGGAGGATTTCTGTGCAGCTCTGGCCTCCCTCCTGGGTGACAGGCAGTGGGTGGCCAGCAGGGTCCCCCTGCTCATCCTCGGCGGCCCAGGGCTGCCTGTGCCACCAGGGAGCTGGCCACCAGCATGGTGTGCTGCTCTTCACACAGCCACAAGTGCCTGTCCTCGTGGCCTCAGTGCCTTGGTGGCTGACCTGGGGTGGAGGGTGGCATTTCCTTGTCCCAGAGGCAGGGACTGAGCCCTGAGAGTCCCTGGGGCAGCCCCTGTGGCTGTCCCGCTGCGCCGGGCGTGTGCCCTGAGCCAAAGCTCCCCTTCAGGACCTGGCCTTGTCTTGCAGGTTCAAGAGGAGAAGAGGTGTCGGAGGAGGATCCCCAGATCGACATTGCCACGGTCCAGGACATGCTCAGCAGCCACCATTACAAGTCCTTCAAAGTCAGCATGATCCACCGGCTGCGGTTCACCACGGACGTGCAGTTAGGTAAATCCACCCATACCACAGAGCAGCTCAGACCTGTGGCCAACAGCTGCCTGGCCATCTCAGGCCACTCTGAAGCAATCGTTATCACCTTGCTCCATTTTCTCATGGAGCATTTGAAAGTGTTGCTGGCATTTCAGCAGTTAAAAATATTGCTTTCCGTTGAAAATGCTTCAGTATTTTTATTATCCCCAATCAGTTGCACATGTTGCCTCTGAACGAAGGCCATTATTTAATGACCTCGTCTCTTTTTTTCATTCTAGGCTTCCTAATGGAAAGCTTCTTGCCAACTGTTTTGTTATTTTTAAATGAGGCTTTGCAAAATTGGGAGTTATTGGGTTTTTCCTTTTCTGAGACTGAAAGATTTTTAACGACCTAGTGGAAATTTGAGGTGGAACAAAATAAATGAGCATTCTCTAAAGGTTTTATATTGTCCTTATTGGCTCGCTGAATGCTTTTGAAAACCTGAAGGCCAAGGGCTGACAGAATCCTGAATTATAAAAGCCCCATTACTGTTTTAAAATGATTGAATGGCTTTTTATCTTTGTGTTTAAATTGTGAAAATTTGATTAATGATGCATTGGTAGGTGACCTGTGACATTCCTGCAAATACTTCCATAAAGAAATGATTCAGCAGTAAGATATTAAGTGCCATAATGTTTACAAAATACATTTATTCTGTAGAATTCAGAATTGTTAAACCATACCAACTCCTGTATTATTGTCACTGCAGCCTCTTCATTCTTCCATCCTGAAGCACATGTAAGAGTACGTGTGTGTGAAATTCTCCCAGAAGAGGCGTTTTTGGTTTATTTTGAGCTGTCTAGTTGAGGCAGGATTTATCTGCTGCTGCTGGAGCAGGGCAGTGCTGGCCGTGTTCGCTGCGTTCGCGCAAACTCTCGGGGTGTGATAGTTTGCTTCCAGTGAAGTTTGACTCACTGTATCTGGGAAGTGTCAGAAATGAGAGCTTGAAAAGGTCATGACAGATCACTAAAGATAAATGGTTAAGGGAGAAGAGCTGTTAAATGAAACAAATGGCTTAACTTGTGCAGCAGTGGAGGAGCTGACCCTGCCCAGTGCTGTAAGGACCATAAAATTTCCCTTTTATAACAATCTGTGAACTTGCTTGATTTTGATGGCAGTGCACTGACAATGGGGTTTTATAATCTTTTTTTTTTTTTTTTTAATCAAGGAAAACCCCAGCAGGGTGTTCAAACCTTGGGGAAATGTAGAAAATCAAAACCTTTTGATAAAGTCTTAAGTTGCTGGATTTTTCCTGATTTTTTTAAGCATATTAGAAGAGCAAGAATGGTAAAACAAGGACTGAGGGGCTGTTTGGGTTTGGGCTGAAGAGTGACAGACTGCTTCTTCCTCCCTGAAATGGAAAAAACAGGGGCTAATTTTTTGTCTTCAGTTGTGGTCACTGGTCTGGGGGCTGTTCTCCAGCAGTTTGATGATGGTCAGTTGCAAAGACTTTTCTTTGCAGCTTTTTTGTGCCATCAGTTCTGTGTAGCAGCCGTAGCAGGGCAAGTGTTTCTCGAGGACCCCAAAAATCCTCTGTCATCCCTTTGCTCCTTGGTGGCAGATCAATGGTGTCAGTGGCTGTGCAGGACTGGATTGCACTTTTTGAAATGTTTTAGCTGCTTTGAGGCCTGATCATTGAATTTGAGACAGGGTTTATGAAAAACATGGGAGTAAATTTGATTTTCTGTACATTGTGCATAGCTCTGTAGTAAAAGGTGATGTGTGGATGGCCATGGGAGGAGTGCCCAGCCCTCTGAGTGATGGGGTTATTGCATTTAAGGTGGCAGTTTAAGGTCTGGGGTTTGTGTTTCAGCCCATATGACAGGGTAATGCACACACAGCAGCACTCTCAGCAGTTTTACAAAGGCTCTATCATGTTGTGGAGGAATAAGACACATTTACTTGTGTATTACATTAGCACAGCTAACAGGAGCATATTGTCTGGGAAAACAACTGCTGGCAAGTATTTCAGAAAGGGGAGGGGGCAATTGCAGACCCCAACAAAGGGAACAAGAACAGAACACTGCTACTGGACCCATACATTGATGGCATTCCTTTTGACAAAATGAATGAATTTAAAAAATAGTAGGAGCATTTTTACTTGGGTTTTGAGTGTGAGTGATTTGTGCTGCAAGACAGAGACTGCAGAAGCCACAGACACAATACTGTTTTGATTTTAGGTTTCAACACATCCAGATTGTGAGAACAATAACACAAAAAAGACAACATTCTTTGTCAATGTACTCTCTGGATGTGGGTGAGCTTCAGCCAGCGATGTCGAGATACAGAAATAATGGATGAAGTATACAGCAACAATTTGCAGATAAAAATAATAGAAGTTAAAGTGTATTTTACATGATAAAAAAAAGATGAAAGAGGAGGAAGTCTGTTCCATCTGAGATGGTTACAAAATGGTGAAGTAGCCTCTGCTGAGAAGATTGATGCAATGGGGAGTGACCTTGGCTTGGAGCAGGAGCTGGTGATGTATGTATGAGCATCTCGCTGCTAAATGGACCCAGATTTGTAGCACTAATATACATGGAAGCCCAGAACCAAACTCAGGATGGCAATAAATCAACAGCCACTTTGGGTGTCATTTCTGGTTTATATTCCACTATTGTTCTATCACTTTAATTCATGTCACTATCATCTGTTCATCTGGAACAGTTTTATATAATTTTCCAGTGGAGTTACCTGACAAATCCTATCAAATTAACAAGGTGCATTAACAGTATTGACTGACTGTGAATTCTGAAGTTGCAGGACCAAACAGGGAATTTTTTTTGAGGATATTTATAGGGGTGGTGCTCTTAGAGGAAGGGATGGGGAACAGCCCTCACACACCAAGAATTTGCACCTTTATTTTTAGAACTTCCCCTGACTTTTTTTTAGTGAGAAAATGAGACTTTGTGTTATCAACTCCCATATTTTCCTTAAACTACAGCAAATACCATTTGGAATAATGAACCATTACAGTGAAATACCAACACCAATTTTACATAATCTGTCCAAAATTAAATCACAAACCAAAATGGGCTCCAGATACAGCCTCAGCCTACTCAAATTAGTGAGTTCCAGAAGCCTGGGTGTTAATTGGACTCCTGATACAATGCTTAATTGCAATGTGATCTCTCTGATGTGAGGTGTGTTTAATGCATTGCTGGCTTAGTGGGGTGTTCCCATAACCCACAGGGTGGGTGAGGCTGGCCTGGTCTCAGGCCAGGGGCTGCAGCCAGATCCCCCCCAGGCTCCTGCTTTGTCAGAACCCTCAGAAGGGAGAAAGCTTTCTGCCTTTTCTTTTTTCCCAGAGATGCAAGAGTTAAATGATATTTAAATACTTTTTTCCTCTACTACTTCCTTTTGTCAATGTCTCATGAGCTTCACCCTGTAACTCATGCCTGAAGACACATCATTGTTTTTAAGGCTCTGCACACCTAGATGTAAAAAGCTGCCTGGGAAGTTTGTTCAGCTCTGTTCAGTTCCTGAGCTGGTTCCAGCAGGATCCTCCTTTCCCTCTGCACTGGTGTAGCCTCACCTTGAGTACTGTGTGCAGTTCTGGGCACCACAATGTGCAGAAGACACGAAGCCATTGTGGAGCATCCAAAGGAGGCCACGAGGGTGGGGAAGGGTCTGGAGGAGAAGCCTCACGAGGAGCAGACGAGGGTGCTTTGTTTGGAGGAGGCTGAGGTCAGACCTCACTGGGGGCTTTAGCATCCTCACGAGGGGAAGCAGAGGGGCAGGTGCCATCTCTGCTCCTGTGACAGGACTCAGTGAAGAGGCTGAAGCTGAGCCAGGGGACATCTAGGTGGGATATCAGGAAAAAGATTTTCACCCAGAGAGGAGCTGGGCTCTGGAACAGGCTTCCCTGGAAAGTGATCACAGCATCAGCCCTGCCTGAGTTCAAGAGGACAGTGCTCTCGGGCACAGGCTGGGGTTTTTGGGGTGTCCTGTGCAGGGCCAGCAGTTGGACCCAATGATCCTGATGGGTCCCTTCCAACTCAGCCCGTTCTGAACCTCTGTTTCAGAATCATATTATTCTATGATTGCATGTCTGCTGTACAGCAGATGGAGTGGGGTGGGTGGTGATAGTGTCTGTTACACAGAGCAGTGGTGGCTGCAAAACCAGCACTATCTCCTATAAATCTCACAGCTCGTGTAGCTGCTGCTTCCAGAAAAGCTCTGTATGCATTTAGAAGAATTTTTTCTGTGATTTTTCTTTCTTTTGGTGTACTTATGCAGGAGAATAAAATGCAGATTATCAATGCAGTTTGATAACCATTTGCTTCTGCTTTCAAAAGCTCCTGTGCTTTCAGAAAGCCCAGAAGGGCAATATACCTTCAGCCCATTTAAGATTTATAAAGTGTGTCAAACGGCTGATATGAAATCGGTTAAACAGATCACTCTTGTGGCTCTCTATTCTTTCTCATCTCAGGTATTTCTGGAGACAAGGTAGAGATAGACCCTGTTACTAATCAGAAGGCCAGCACTAAGTTTTGGATTAAGCAGAAACCCATTTCAATCGATTCTGAACTCCTCTGTGCCTGTGACCTTGCGGAAGAAAAAAGCCCAAGTGAGTAGTCCTTTTTATTTATGTTCTCTCTTCTCTGCCTCCCTGGATGTGCTCCATGTCCAAAGAATTATTGCTACCATGTCCTTTTCTTTCTATAGGTGTGCTTTTTTCATTACAGGATGTTTTTAATCTGACTCAGTTCTGTTATAGAGAACACAGCATAAACAGACACACACTTTACGAGTGTCCTTTGATGCTGCTCTCAGCTAATGGCATCACTCAGTGTTTCTTGCCCACTGTGACACCAAGGGAACACTGGCTCTGCCCAGCTGTCTCCAGCCCTGCAGCACAGCCAGCAAATCCATGTTTCAACATAACTGCAATTTTTTGGCACTTTTGAACTTGCAGACTGGTTTTAAATGTCTTTGGTGCAGCTGAAGATCTCGGACACACAGTAAGTGTCAGCTCAGCCTGAATTTGCCCCAGCCATGGCTGCAGGGTCACTGGGATTGAAGGTGCCACTCCATTCTGTAGTGGTGACCAGGCCAGGACAGTGGTGACAGCCAGGTCTGGGGACAGGCTGGACAACCCAGCTCAATCATGGCCCAGAGGTCAGAGCTGGCTCTGTGGAGTGCAACTCCAAAAGCAAGGGCTTGTGCTTGTTGTGTCAGTAGAGGAATAAGAGTCTCTATCTGGAAAAGTTGTTTTAAAAAGCACAGGATGGGCCCTGGGAGAATTGGGCAATGGCTCCCAGTGGGGCCAAAATGGAACTGTCTACTATCAAAAAGTGACTGCAGTTCAAAAGCTCAGATGGATTTTATTGCACTTGTGCCTCTGCAGGGTAGTGAGATGCTGGTATTAAGTACTTATCTGCAAGGTGACAGAGAGGGAGAATTATGTGATACATATTTACAGAGGTAATGATCTGTTGAATTCTCTTGGAAGAGTAAATTTATGGCCGCCACAGATTTTATCAGCAATTATTGAACTATATCCTTCTCCCCTTCATTACCCCTTCCTACTCCATGTTCTTGGTTTAGTCATTGTCTTCCTTTTCTGTCTCTCCATCAAGATTTCATGGTCCTTGGGTAGGCACAATCCCAAGGAGAAGCTCCCCCAATGACCTGGCAGCCTGAAACATGTGAGGATTTTGTGTACAGTGCACGGGGCAGTTTGTGCTGGTAAATCCTGTCACACCTCTGCTTTGTATCCACATTTCACTCCAAATGCAGACATTGAGGTGTTAAAACAAGTGCCCACAAAACAAGGCTGTATTTGAAGAGTCCAGCACACCAGGGCACAATCCCTGGACACGTGGGACCTCATCCTGCCAGGATGGGGCTCTACAGCCCCAAAGGCAGCACCTGTTGCTGTGGGGAATTATGTTTGTACCCAAATCCTTCCAGCTCAGGAATTTCAACCCCCAAATAGAGCCCAGGTGCAAGAGGGCAGTACCTGCACATGGGGACCCTTGTGTGAAGAGTCACAGTGGCTTTGGAGAGGACACTGGCAGGTTGCAACCGAGGCAACCATGACAGTACTGAGGGACTTATTTGCTCATTTTTGTGTGAACATCTTAAAGTTCTCCTACCAAATAATGGTTCAGCACAGTTCCAAAAGGAGAAAATACTTCCTCCTGAAACTGCTGACCTTTTCCCAACTCACTAAAGATGTTCCAGAAGTCATTATTTTAGGCCGGCAGAAAAGACTTTTAGTGTGACATCTCAGAATGATGCATTTTGGGGAACTGAACAGCAGATCAGTATCTCTTGAATTTTAAATGGAAAAAAGTTATTTTAGTAGCATAAAGGAATGAAACTCACTGTATTTCACAAGTTTTGTCTGTGATTTTTATCAGCATGGTGATGTATGTTTGTAGCAGAGTTTACATCAAAAATTATTCCCGGATCTTTCTTGAATGAATTATTGCAAAGAGAGGCTGAGTACAGATAAGGTCTTTGAGTTCTGCAATATATTTTGTTTTCATGTTTTTATCTCTTGTAACACAAACCTGCTCCATCTCCTCTTTCAGAAGTTCTCGTGCTTGTCCCATTGGCTGGGCTCTGGGTTTGGGGCTGCCTTCCCTCCCCAGGCACATCAGTGGGCTTAGAACCAGCTGAGCTCTGCTCTGCTGGGCTGGGCTCTGCTCTGCTGGGCTGGGCTCTCGTGACTCTGAAGAGGTGAAGGGTTTGGACCAGCCTCCTACTTTTTAGTAAGGGCAAGGGGTGTTGGGAGTGGAGGTTGAGTGCTGGGAGCAGCATAAGGATGCAGTGGAGAGCCTCGTGCACGTGTTCTTTACTGGGTCCTGCAGAGAAGCGTTGGTGGCACCTGTGTGTGTGTGAAAGGACTCAGCAGCTTCAGAGCTGACGTGGTGGGAATATTGATGGATGGAGCCGTTCTGGACAGGCTGAGTTTTCCTGTGCTGAGAGTTCACAGAACTCAGAGCTGCCTTCAGTGAGGGCAGAAAATGAAAACAGAAAGCTCTGGCATCTCATTTGCCATTAGTGGATGGATTGTAAGCAGGGACGGCTGATGATTTTTGTTTGCCCTTGTAGTAGCCCTGGGTCAGAATTTGAAGTTTTATTTGTAAATTAAATCAGACTCCCTGGATTTAGACTGAGGGGAGAGTTAATGGCCCTGCTGGCTTGCTTCGATGCCATTAGAACCTGACAACACTGGGCACGAACATCTTCTTTAAATCAGGTTCTGCCTGATTATCACGAGAGATTCTGAATGTTTTGAGTCTTGAAAGGAAGCATCCTATCATGGAGAAATAAGATTTAAGCCTTAATAAAGTAGTTGTCATTTTTATAGCTGAAAAGAGCTTTGTATCTCAATTAAGTGTACATAATATAAAGTCTTAAGGAAGCAGCATAATACGTTTAATACAATTATATCCCTTTGCAATAGTGTAATTTAAAGGAAATCTGATTCTGGTAATGTCTCTTACATTACTTGGACAGGGGAGAAACTTCAGTGTCACTGCCCGCTGCCGTGTGCAGTGCTCTGTGGCCCAAGTGGCCCTGATGGATGTCCAGGGCTGCTGGGCACAGCCGAGCTGGGTGCAGAGCCCAGGGCAGCCCCCTGTGCCACCACACCTGATCAGGGCTCTCCCAGGCAGCTGTGCTTTACACCAGCTGCAGAAATTGGATTTATTTGATCATTTGCTTGAAACACTGAAGCAACATTCTCTGTGATCCTTTATCTGCCTTTTTTTATGTTTTCACGAAGCAGAGACATCTCAGTTGCTTTGTCAAAATACCCTCGGTATGAAGGTAAGTCCAAACAAAGGTGTTCCGTAGGTCATGGAGTACATGGGTAACTTCAGTTTGTAATTTAATTGCCCGCTTTGCACCCTGCAGCTGAAGATTTCCTTTAAATTCTGATTCCATTGTTGCACTGGGGCTTAACAGAGTGTTAACCTGGTAATAGGCACAGGGCCTCCCCATTATATGTCTCGCTATCGAGCGGTTCTGCATGACTAGTTAAAAAAGATGGCAAGAAGATTAATGAAAGCTGCGAGTACAGAAGGGGGGCAGGTACCTCGGTAAGACTTCCAGCGAGGAGATATTAGAGCTGAACCAGAGCTTGGCTTTTTCTTTATCCCGTGACCTTTGAACCTGCCTTACTGTCGAGAGCTGCCAGCCGAGCCGACGTTTTGATTGATGTTGCTACACGAGTCAGTCTTTCCCATTGAATTCCACATCTGCACGAAAATAGCTTTTCCAGCAGTATTCACCCTGGCTGCAAGTGATAGCCAGAGCGATGCCTGGACCCCCTTTATGTAGTTTTCATTTAAAGCTAAAGGTATTTGATGTTTTAATTCAGTGCCCAGTTCCTCCTGATTATGCACGTTGGGTGATACTAATTTAATGAATTTGTTGTTGGGTTGTGGAAGGGCTGAAAATACCCAGGAAATGTTGGGAATGCGTTGGGTTCCTGCTGCTCTGGGAGCTCAAACAGAGCTGTTGCACGTTTGCTCAGTGGGGCCAGAGCAGAGGCAGTGTGTGCTCTGCAGTTGGTGCACAAAATATCCTGTGCTGGTTCCTGATATCCCTGCTCCCACAGCGGAGCAAGAAGTAGCACAGTAAAATTCCTACTCAACAGGAGACTAATCACAGCTTCTGACCAAAAGGTAAAATACAGGTTCAGCAAAGAAAATGTTCCCAAACTTCAGGCTTGGAGTGAAAGGAACATCCAAGTGTGGAACAGAAGGGAAGAGCCCAGCCGTGGGCAGGCTGTGCCGGCAGGGGTGCCGGGGGACGGCAGCGGGCACAGATGGCTCCGTGTGCCCCGGCGGGCTCGGGCTGTGCCAGGCTGGGCTGGGGCAGTGCTCAGCAGGACGTGTCCCAGCAGAGAAGGGCTGGCAGCCCTGCAGAGGGGTCCCCTGGCCCTGGCAGGGACAGGAGCAGCCGGGCACTGCAGCGCTCTGTGCTGATTAACTGCGGCCCCTCCAACAGCCGCTCATAAAAGTTCTCCTGAGCGCAATCAGGAGCGCGCATTGCCTCATCCTTTTAACAAATCTGTTCTGTAGCCCTATTAAAAGGGGTCTTCATCTATCCTGTCAAAGCTATTCTGCTGGGGTTTTTTAGTTTAATTACACTATCCAATTAAAACTCCTCGCTGCATTTTGATTCGCCTCTCCTCGGGCCTGAGTGGATGTGACATTTACAAGGCTCGCCTCTCCGGCAGACAATGCGTGATTGATGAGGTGCAGACGCAGTGGAGGAGCCCATTGCCATGTGGAAACACTGCATTTTGATTTATTTATCTTTTTTCCCCAAACAAGGTTGCTGGTAAAGAGGTTTTGGGCAACCCCGAGTTGCACCTCAATTTTCAGCATTTTTGCAAAAATCTTCATTAGTATTCTGCCTCTGATGATAATTTAAAGAAGAAACAAAAGGCTTTGGGGGAAAAGAATCCAGATGTGTGAGTAGTTACCACAGTTTGACACAAAAGTGGGTGTGTGCTGCACTTTAATTGTTTTTAGGACATCTGGGCACACAGCACCCTCTAACAGCAATGCTGAGTAGCAAGCCTACAGTGGAACATAAAGGGTTGGAGGAAAAGAGATCATGGAATATGCTGCTGCCTGAGAGAATGGGGCAAGCCAGCTGGACCACAGCTGCTATTTTTTTTTCGTAACAGTCTTATCATTTGTTCCCACTTAAGTACTGCCCTGGTTTGAGGAGATCCACCCCGGGTTCATGGTGGGGAGCCCAAACCCATCAGCGACTCTACTGGTATCAGTGGAGTGAGGATTTCACCCAGAGCTGACTGCCCTCACTGCTTCTTAACTTCTGTACCTCTGGGATAAATATCCTTTGCATAAAATGGGATTAACCCCACCCATACATGCAGGTCCACATCCCTGTTCTGGCTGTCCCCAGCCAAGCTAGGTGCCACATCCAGATAATCCAGTGCGGCCATGCTGCAACTTGTGACCTCCCCTGTGAAGTTTTTTTGGTTACCAGAGGGTGTCAGGAGAGGTGTTGGGTGTTTTTGGTGGTAACACAACTCTTTCAGCTTTGTAGGCCCTTCAGGCCTTCCTCCAGGGTCACAGCATCATTTCTGGGGTATCACATGTGGATTTCAGACAGCTGAGCCCCTCCCCAGTGCTTTGGGTGAAATACAGCAGTAGTTGCAGAGCAGAGGCTCCCCCATCTCGTGCAGGGGTAAGGAAATGTGTCTTTGTACAAAAGTATTGCTGGTGTGTACTTTATTATCCTCATTCCTTGCCTTTTACTGTTGTATTTCTAATCCTTTTGCATCCTGTCTGGGCCCATGAGAAGAGATTTCAGGGTTTGAGCCTGTTGAGGTCACAGTTTCTGAAGCAGTGAGAATCAGTGATGTCAAAGGATGTCCATAAGTGCTTTGTTCTTCAGAGAGTCCTTCTCCAGCTATTTATTCCACTAATAACTCTTAATTGTTGACTTCTGCCTTATGGCCCTGTAATGACAAAGCAATCATCAAGGTATATTGAAAAATTAACATAAATTTGCATTTCTAGTGTTTGTTTGTTTTCTGCTTTGTCCAATTCATGAATATTCTTTTCATCCTCCATCTAATTAGTGATTTAATTCCGTTCTGTGTAAAGAGTTGGCAAAGAGAGGGTTTGGGTAAGGGCTGAACTGTGGGGTGGGAGGGAAAGAAGGAAAACTTTCTAGTCTTGGCAGATTCAGTAAAAAAATTATCTTTTCTTGTGCAAATTCATATCCTTGCTTTCCAGGCAAAAAATGCATCTTTTGGACTTTGATAAAAAGAGTTTATTACTTAGATTAGAGTGATTCTTTTTCTACCTGTGTCAGGTGCAATGTGGGGCCCACCAAGAGTTTGGATGTTTTCCCAAGATTGCAGGAATTAGCACAAGATTTAGTGTTGCCCCTACAAGCACATTATGGTCAGTCGTTGTGGAGCTGTAATTCCACAGGCTTTCTCAGGGCTGTGTGTGGACCCTGGAGGAGCTGGGGGCTGCTGTGCAGGGTGGAGGCTGCTCCAGGAGTTCCAGCAGCCCTCGGAAGGGCCAGGAGAGCCGGGAGCTGCAGCGCTGCAGGGCCTCTTCCCTCGCCTCGTTGGCAGTGCAGTGGTGCCAAAAATCAGGAGATGGGGTGAGCAGCTGAACGTGAGACGTGGTGCTGAAGGAGTAAATGAGCTCTCCTTGGTGAATTCCCAGTGAATTAGCATCCTGCCCTTGCGTCGGCTGCAGGCTCCTCTCCAGGAGTAACCACACAGGAACCCATTAGTGCTGGGCTGGGGAAGATTTATCAGCGCTCCGAGCTGGGGCCAAGGGCAGCAGTGGGGAGATGCTGCTCTGCTGCAGGGCCGTGGCCTGGCTGGGGGCTCAGGGGCACCAGGGGCATTGGCACGAGGCCCCTTGGCTGTGCTGAGCTCACCATGGGCTGCACCTACCCCGTGACAAAAGCTGCTGGTGACAGCTGAGTTTCTGTCATTCCCTTTGCTTTCCACAACTGTTTTAACAGACAGACATAGTCAGGAATAACGTGGATTTTCTGTTGTAGTGCAGCTGATTAATCCTGATTGCGGGGCACTGAGGTTCCCTGCAAACACCCAGCCACCGTTGGTGTGGACTGATGGTAGCAGCTGCTTGTGCAGTGTCTGCATTTGCTTTAAATCCCCCATCACGTGCAGCAGGAGCCACTCGAGCTGCTGCTGTTTGTTACCAGATCCTCTCACACGGAAACATCAAACCATGGAAGCTCCTATTGATCTCAGAATTGTCAGGGGTGGTGCTCTATTGGAAGGAGGTACATCACATATTTAAGCACTCTTGGAAATGGAAATCAATCTCACAATTCATAAATTCCATCTGGCTAGAAGAGTAGCAGAGCAAAGTGCCAGTTAGGATTTCAGTGCACTCATATTTCATGCTGTAAGTAGTGTGTTGTGGACTTGGAGCCCATAAACATGATGCTGTAATGGGGCTTTCTAAGGAAAAGTCTTCTTGGCTTCTTTCCACAGAGTCACCAGCCCCAGCAGGAGGGGCTGTGTGTTCTGCAGAGGGCTGTGTGCTCTGTGGGGTTGGCATCGGTGCCGTGTCCCCGGCGGCTCCCGGGAGCCCCAGCAGGAGCCACACTTGGCCAGTGCCCTGCCAGGCAGGCAGGCCCAGAGCAGCCTCTGTGCCCATGGGAGCAGGAACTCTGCCCTTGGCAGTGCTGGCCTGGGCAGGGCAGTGCCCAAGGGACACGTGGTGGCACCATGGCATGAGGCTGGTCCAAGCTCCCGGGGAGCAGGGACCATCTGAAGAGGTTTTGTCTCGATCCACAGCAAGAATTACCCAGTGCCTTTCCAAAACCCAAAATGCAGCAGCTCGTTGGGATGCCCTGACCTTGTTTTGTGACAGTTTCGTTTCTGATAACCAGTGTGGAATGTTCGATGTCCAAGGAAAACGGTGGGAGCTGGTGGAGCACGGTGCTGTGTCCCATCCCCAGGAGTGGTGCACTGGCACTTTTGGAATCATTAAGATGCTGTGTTCCAGGCAAAGCTGCATGCATTAACATGCTGATGAGCTCCCAGCTTGGAATTCCGCATTTTTAGTACCACTGAGGCATCATTTGTCAAATGATTTAAAGGGTTGGGTTTTTATTATTATTATTAGCCAATTTTTCAATACAGAATTTATATTCCAGATTAGTGCATCATAATGGTGTTTAATTAACATGCCACAATAAAATACTTGCATCTCAAATTTCCTGGCCACCAATCTGAGCATATATCAGTCACTTTTTGGAAATCTGGAGAATTAGATAATGTAAATAAGATTTCCAATTAGCTTTCCTGCAGGAAAGACCTGGATTTACAGTAATGTGGCTGTTACTTTATGGATTGCTAACTTTGACTGTTGAACTGAATAAATTAGAAAACCGTTGGAAAAATATCATGTATAGAACACATTTAATTTTAATTTTGAAGCCATCAGCATCCATACAAGTGAAGGATATTTTGCCTTCCTTCGTGTTCCACACCAAACCTTTGTGTCTAAGTCGTTCCTCCTGGCTCCGCGTGTCGGAGCCCGGGGCCGCCGTGCCAGGGCAGCCACCGGCCAGCACAGTGTGGCCACGGGGCCAGCACATGGAACCTCCATTTGGGACGGGGCTCCGAGCAGCAGGAAGGTGCCAGCAGGTCCCAGTCAGAGTTTAATTTGGCGTTCCTTGGTGTGGGAAGGGCGATCCCAGCCCCGAGCGGGTTTGGCCCCTCAGTGCCCTGCGCTTGGTGCTGCTCCCATGGCCACCAACGGCCAGCTGGGCTCGTGTGGTGTTTTGGGAGGAGGGTTTGGAGGGGTGACTCTGGGATTAATTGCTGTTTTCTGTTCAGTACAACCCTCCTCCTGCGGGCCCCCCGAGCGGTGCCTGGGCTGCAGCGCCGTCGTGGCCGAGCAGAGCTAACCAGCCATTTGATGGATTTTTGCATTTCCTGCAGTGGGGATGTGATGGGAAAAGGAACTTTATTGACTGGAGTTCAGCTGCTCCTGTAAGCCACCACTTGCCTTAAATTGAAATGACATGAGAAGCCTGTCAGCATTTCATTGCTTCCTTCTGTCGTGCTGATGGTACGCTGAGATCACCATCTGTGGTTTTCTTCTGTCAGGCAACGAGCTCTGCTCAAACTTTACAGGAATATTCTAAGCAGTTTTTTTCTTATCTTTGCAGGTCATGCAATATTTAAACTTACATATCTAAGCAATCATGACTACAAACACCTTTACTTTGAATCAGATGCTGCTACTGTCAATGAAATTGTACTGAAGGTGAGTATTAAATTTTAACGTGACCCAAAATCCTGGTGTTTTACCACTTGTTAGACATGTGAGTGTTCAGGAGGCTCTGGAAACACACGAGGGTGCAGTGCCTGAGGACCACTGGGGTGTGTTTAACCTGCCAGGATGGCTGCTCCATGCCTGTTGTTTTATTCATCCTTCCAGCAGCCACACAGCCACTGCCTGTCTGTGTGTAACATTTCCTATTGTGTTTTTTTCTAGTTAATAGAGATCTCATTTTCTGTGGAATTTTATAGGAAACTACCAAACTTTATTGTGTCCAGGTAGTTTCCACCTCTGGACACGTGGTGAGCAGCCCTGTGCCATGCAGGGGTTGGGTCCTCCTGCCCCTCATGGCTCTGCCCCACACTCAGGTGTCCCTGCACAGCACACAGGGGCTTTTCTACCCTGATCTCTCTCAGGACTGTTTCCTTTCCTTGGGGCTCTGTACTGACACAAACTCCCTTGCTTTGGGAAGCAAATTTTTGTTACACTCTTGAAAAATTAAATGGAATTTTCCACAAGTTCATCTTTCGTAGCAAGTCAAAATTCAAAAGCAGTAATTCTGGCAAACCATCTGTTATGTTTGCTTTTATTGGCTGTGTGGAGTTTAGAGGATTGTTAAACAACTGACGTGCGATAAAATAACTTTTATTCATTACACAGAAGGTCAGTGTGTTTGAGGGGGTTTCTGTTTTGTGAGCTGTTGGCCAATTCTTCTCTTCCCACTTTATCTTAGGTCAGCTATTGCAATCCCAGACACTTAGAATTGTGGAATCATAGAATCACTAAGGCTGGAAAACACCTCCAAGATCATCAAGTCCACCCTTTGCCCGAGTTCCCCCATGCCCATCTCCTCGTGTTTTGAACACTTCCAGGGCTGGTGACCCCACACATCTGAGACTGGTCATAAACAAAGGCTAAAAAAAAAGGATTACTGTCAATAACATGAATATTCAAGAGAGAAATAATGTTGAGCAGTACTTTTTTCCTAAGCTGCAGGTTTTTTATATGGAACATTCTCTGGTTTCATGCGCAAGTCACTGGTTTGTTTTCAATTCCATCAGCATTAGGGAGCGCAGAAAAATCAGACTTTTCAAATTAGGCTTTTTAGATGATCAAGTGAGAAGGACTAAGACTTTATTGACCATGAAAATTCCCTATATTTTTATGCCTTAAGCTGTAATATGCAATGAAAGTGAAACACTCTACAGTGCATAAAATTGTGCAAGTTTTAAGCCACAGCATATTAACCAGCTAATGACAGACCAAAGGGCATTTTTATCTTTTTGATTCTTGCATTAACCTTCCATTAAAATTATCTCTGAGATTATCACAAAGCATTGGAGATAATAAATTTAGGGAGTAGCAGGCTTGTTAAATATCATTTTAAAATGCTTTCATCAAGTAAAATGTGCCAAAACACAGGGAAACTCTGAGATTAGCTGAGTATGCAAACATAATACTAGAAGAATTCTTTTTACTAAAGCTGATAAGGTCCTTTATGGGTGCTCATTACTGGGTTATCCCAGCACTGGGGGGTCTGCACAGCTCACTGCCTTGGTTTGGGTGATCCAAAGTGGGACCAGGGATACAGGAGGACAGGCCAGGGTTCTCCTGGCACTCTGGGCTCTCTGGGCCATCATTGTGCTGGGCTGGGGGTCCCTGCCCACCCCGGGCTGTCCCCCCGGCCTCGGGTGACGTTAACACCACCTCGTGTCTTGCAGGTTAACTATATTCTAGAGTCGCGAGCCAGCACAGCCAGAGCAGATTATTTTGCTCAGAAACAAAGAAAACTGAGCAGGAGAACAAGCTTTAGCTTCCAGAAGGAGAAGAAGTCGGGCCAGCAGTGAGGCCGAGGCTGGAGCAGAGGCTGCGTGCCGCGCTCGGAGCGCTGCGGCCGCGGCGCAGCCGGGACTGCGCTGCTCCTGCTGCCCGGGCCAGGGCGGCCGGCCAGCAGCCTGGAATCTGGAATCTGGAATCTGGAATCTGAACCACCCCGTCTCTCACGGCTGGAAGATGATCCCTCCTCGGCGATGGGAGGTCTCCCCTGTGACAGAAATAAAGAGCCATATCAGCCGGAAAGAAGACTGTTACGCTTCAGGTTCCTTTGATTAGAAATAAGAGAATGACGTAGACTGGCATCATTTAATTACTGTATTATGTACAATCACAAGAAGAGATGTGATTACATATTATTTCACAGCCTGGTTAAAATAAATTATATACATCTGTAATCCACCCACGTACACGCAGGTATTGCTTGTGACATGATCAAATTTCTAAAAACAAAATGTAGGACAAATGTATCCATTTTTACTATTAATAAACAGATGTAATCTTTTTCAAGGTCCATATGATGCACAGTTCTTTTGGGGGGAGGCTGCAGTCCCAGATGGTTTCACTTCTGTTGCTGAAGTGCAGGAGGCATCCGTGAGCCAGGAACAGCAGCCATGGCAGGGGAGCGCTTAGCGAGGGAGCACTGAGACAGTCGAGTCTGTTGTGTTTGTTTTGTTCAAAAATATTTTTATTTAACTGTGCTTTTCAGCTTTGCAAATGCTTTATTGGAAGTTCCTTGCTGAAGGCAGCACAGTGGTTGGAAATCCACGTCTTGGAGGTGGAGAGGAGAATCCTCCTGCCCGGGACCCTCAGCTGCTGCCACCCCAGGGCTGGCACATCCACTGGGGCACCTTGCCCCTGGGGACTGAGAAATGCCTTCACCTTCTCTCAATATTATTCTTTAACAATGAAAAGTAAGACCTACTTTGTACTGGGGTTTGTAACTACCTTGGCCTTGTTCATCCTTAATACATCAGGGAACACAGGAATGGATGCTGGCCCCCAGAGCCACATTTTGGTTGAATTCACCAGAGGTGTCTTTCCTCCATCTCTCCAGGTTCCTGGAGCTCTGCAAGCACTATCCTAGAACTGTCCTGGTTCCCCACGGGACTGGGGGCAGCTCCCTGGGGCACTGCCCACCCTCTGCCAGCCTCCCACCCTGGTTTTGTATAGAGGAAATTTCCTGAGCCTTAACGCAGCGTGCGGAGCAGCCCCAGGCAGAGGGAGGGCTGGGTCTCACCTGTTGTGTTCATGTTCTGGGTTTCAGCAGCTTGGCCCTGCACCACCGAGGCCAGGCCTCCCTGTACAGTCTTCCATGATATCTGCAAAACAAGAGAAAAGCTATTTTATAGTATTCTATTAATTTTTTTAATATTTTCTATGTGCAAATGCAGCACAGATACAATGGGAAAAGCCCCTTCGATGTAAATGACTCTTTTAACCGACTCTGTGAAATATTTAACATTAAAGTTGCTCTGTGAATGTTCGTTGGCCACCCAGTTTCAATTCTTTTTAACTGAACTGAAAAATTGTCTATTTGGTACCAGAAGCTGCAGCAATCCCCTGTTTCCATGGCCATAGTGCTGTTGCCACCCCCTCACGTGTATTTATTATCAGCAGGGATTCAGCATGTGCAGGTTTGCTCTCAGGAGAGCCTAAAAAACTCAACTAATAACCTCTCTGCTGTCTGTGACATTTGTGGCACAGTCCCTTGCCCAGACCAGCTGTGTTCACACCTCCTGTCAGTCACCCTCCTGCTCCTGGTGTCCTGGGACCCAGGCAGAGATGGGCAGACAGAGGCTGCTGCTGGAGGTTGCTCCAAGGCTGGGTGAGGAGCGGGGAGTTTGGAGCCCAAAGTGAGTTTATTTGCTCCATAAGAGCCACTGACAGTTAAAAAGCAAATTTGCTTCCAAAGATCAGATTTGATTTGATACATGGCCCGCAGGAAACCTTCCTTAAATCCTGGGAAGATCCAGCACTCCAGGAGCTGAGCATCCCTCCCCTTGAACAGGCATCTCTGCTGCCCAGCATTCCTGAAGGAGTTAAATCAGCACTCATGGCTGCAGTGTGTGCACAGCTGAGCACGGAGCCATCACGGGCTGGTCTTTCCCTGGTAGCTGTAGATGTAATTGAGTCAGATGGGCATTCAACTGGGTCAGCAAGGCAAGCTGTTCCTCCGTCGCTGCTACCGGGCAGAGCAGAGCGTGGCTCGGGCCTGCCGCACGCAGGCAGCTGCTGGAGGCAGCAGAGACTGCCTGGGCTCTCTCTGGCTCCTGCTGTCAGAGGAGTCCTGTCCACAGGGACAATTCCCCTCCACCTCCTTGGCTTTATCAGAGCATAGGAGAGCACCGGAGCCACCTCTGAGCAGGGGACAGCCAGGGCACCCTGGCACCCAAGGCCAGAGCACTTGATGCCCTCCCTGGGCTCGCAGGGGTTTGCCACGAGCTCCCAGAGCACCAATTCCAGCCAGAGGCACCTTTGCTTTTGGGTTGGCAGGAGTCAGGTGGATCCCAGGGGTTTTGCAGCTGCCCCTGAGGTGGGGCTGAGGCCTGGCACCGGGACAAGCAAGCAAAACCCATTGCAGAGCCGTGGGTGCAGCCCTGAGATTAATGGGGGGAGTTATTTATGGAGACATGTTTGTAATGGGCCCATGAATTCATGGAAATGCGCTGCTGTGGTGGCGGGTGGGGCTGGGTGCTGCTGCTGCAGCTGAAATTAATGCCCCTTAAATCACATCCCAGCACAGCCACCCCTGTGCAGCACTGGGACAAGGACAGCGACGAGGACAGGGACGTGAGGGCACAGTGGGCACACGGCCAGCTGGGCCAGCAGGAGCGTGCCCTGGCCAGGTGCTGCTCCCTGGCATCGCTGCCATGACCATGGGAGATCTCAGGGTCACCAAGAAGCTGGGGCACGGGGAGGGCTGGCCTGGGCACAGCCCCATGCTGCTGCTCCACTGAGTGAAGGGTTAAGCACTGTCATGTTTTATTCTCCCCACACACCTCTGCTTAAATGCAAAAAGAGAAAAAAATCTCAACAGGGTGTTGTTCACTCTAAAAACCCTAAGCATGATTTGTGAACTCTCACAGCCTGGGTAATCTCATCAGAGTAATGGGATTATATTTCAAATCACCATGGCCTGTTCATTACACATTTAAACTCCTTTGACAGAGGAAAAGTTAAATAAAATGTGTGCGTCAGCCCTGGTTGACTTTCCCAGTTCTCTTTCTTGATTAGACAAACAGATGCTGAGCTCCAAAATGAAAAAATAATGTGCTCATTTATTCATTTTTCTGACAAGTCACAATAGATTTTTAACTACAAATGAGCCCCCTCCCCAGGTGGGAGCGCGGGGCCCGCGTGCGCCGTGAGGGGCTGGGAGCAGAGGCGGGGGCTGGAATGGGGCACAAGTGGTCATTTCCAGCTGTGAGCCTGGGGACACGGCCACAACTCCCCCACCACTGCCACTGCCACTGCCACTGCCGGGGGGATTTCTGTGAGGAGCTGGAATTCCACTCCACAGCTACAGCCACGGGCATGGCCACAGCCACAGCTACAGCTACAG
>WBNO01017857.1:3367-51552 GCA_013400575.1 Peucedramus taeniatus | reverse complement strand
CAAACAAACAAAAAAAAGAACCAAAGCCGAATAGTTAATTATAATTGTTGGACAAGTATTATTTCATTCTGCAAATTTTAACTGTAATGTATTTCATTCTTTCTTTTGGCAGTATTACCCAGTCATACATGTGGCAACCCAGGAGAAATACCTAAAGGAGTACTTCATGGGACCAGATTCAACATTGGAGACAAGATCCGATATAGCTGTATCTCTGGTTACATCCTAGAAGGCCATGCCATGTTGACATGTATTGTGAGTCCTGGGAATGGTGCATCGTGGGATTTTCCTGTTCCTTTTTGCAGAGGTAAAAAATAAACACATGAAATATCTTTTAAATACAAACAGCAACTTCAAAAAATTATTTTGAGGTGGTTTTTCTTCCCACCTGAACTGAAGTGTACTAATGTACTGTCTAAAAATTGACACCATTTAAAACTGTAATAACTCAAACAGTGACACTCCAGAGTTTGCACTCAGAGATAGATATTATCTACTCATCTTTTTTTCTTTCTATTTATGTGGGGCATAGCTAAATCAATTTCATGACAGGACCTGGCCAGGAAAAAGCTTCAGTGATGTAAATTTTGAAGGGTGGTCCTGTCCCTTTGAGTCCTACTCCTGCTCAGAGCATGGATAACTTCAAAGGTGTGTCAGATTGCTCAGGGCTTTGCCTAGTTGAAAATTTAATATCTCCATGGATGAAGATTCTAAAGTCTCCCTGAAAATCTGTTATGGTTCCCAGCTGCCCTCATTCTGACATCCAATTTAAATTAGAATTTTACAGATTATGTCTACTTCCTCTTCTTCTGTTGTGGGTCTATGAAAAGATTCTGTTTCCATTCTGGCTCTTTCCTAAACTAAACAGTGCTGTTAGGTTTTCACATAACCTCCACTTGTCCAGTCTGAAAAATCCTTTTCTTTCATCCTCCTGTCTCATACAATGTGTTCTTCAGCATCTTGAAATTTTACTGGCCACTCTCTGGGCTTTTTATAGTCTCTTTTGTGCTGAAGGACCCTAGGTTGGACAAAGCATTCTAGATGGGGCCTCCAAAGTGTCAAGCAGATGAGCTCTCTCTCTTAAGCTGCTGGCTGTATTCTTTCTCATGCACCCCATACAAGAAAAGCTTTCAATACTGCAGAGGTGCACCGTACATTCAACTTGTGTTTCACCAGGACTTTGGGTCCTTTTGTCAGAGCTCTGACCTAGCAAATCATTTTTGCATGGAATGATCCAGTTCCAGGTATAAGACTTTGTATTTCTGTTTTGGAATTTAATGAGATTTCTGTTATTCTTCCAGCTTGTTAAATCCTGCCATAAAAGTCTGAATGGCAGTCCTGCCCTTCAAGATGTCAGCCCATGACATCCTGTTTATCACACTATAAATAAGTTGAAATCTGCTCTGCTGAAGTCCAAGATGTTGATTCTATAAATTGCCTTTTTCACTTCTCTAAAGATATTCAGCTAATGGTTATTTTGACCACAGCTGCTGTTAAATATGACTTATCTGAATGTTCTTTGCTCATACATCAGTTTGGCCTGTCCAGTACCTGCATTAAAAAAGCGTGAGACCAGATATCTAGTGCATTGCTTGCCCTCTGCTACACTGCCATCCCCAGAGATACTGGGGTGGTTAAAGCCTCTGATGATAACCAGACCTTGTGTCTGGGAAACTTCTAGTACTTTAACAGTTTTGATCACTGTTAATCAGATGGCCTGTAGCAGATATGCACAATAGTGACCTCCCTCTTGACTTTCCCTTCTCATTCTAGCCCACAGGAGCTCAAGAGCAGAGAGAGCTCTGTTAATTCACGATCCTATATTGTGTAAGGTACAGCCTCTCCTTTCTTTCCTGCATTTCCTAAGAGTCTGAGTCTATCCACTGGAGCCCTCCATTCAGGTGAACTGTCCCACCACAGTTCTGTGACTATATACACTCTTAGTTTGTCCAGTGTGCATCCTGTGGAGCCCATTTATGCATACATGCACTTCAAATGGCTTCATGTTGCTTTGTGAGAGGCAGGGAGAGAAACATTTGTTTTCTTGTCCCCATGTCTTCTCCCCTGGGCCTGTTCTCCCATTTGCCTTTAGGTTTTGGCAGTTGTCCATGACAAACTTAGAGCTGTCTTCACTCCGTCAGCAGAACTCTTGCCCTGTCCAGCCAGGTAGATCCTATGTCTCCCCTCCTGTCCTCATTCCTTGAAGGGGACCCTGTGGTCAAAGAGGTCAAAGCCCTGTTGCCCAGAACCAGCTCCTTAGTAAACTGCTGTTCTGCTGGAATCTGATACTCCTACCTGAACTTTTGCCCTTGTATTAAGGAGAACTCCTCTGGTCTCCTGTGCTCTTCAGCCTGTTCTCGTGCCCTGTGGACACCCTTTACTGCTACTCCTACGACTCTCTTGGCAGTATTATTGGTACCCACGTGGATGAGCAACAAAGGGCAGTTGTTTTATCCAGTAATGGTTACTTGAGACTGAGAGCTGTTATATTGTAATTCCTCACAGCAAGGAAATATTTTATACTTTTCTGTGCTCTTAAAAAATGCAAGGGTTAATAATCTAAAAACCCAGAAAAGATTTTGGCCAGGTCTGTTTTTGTATTTGATTTCAATCAGTTCCCAGCAGAGATTTCTTTTACTAGTGCTTCAAAACAGAAAGAAACAAAAATTTTCTAACCATTCAATGTCTGACCATTAGATGTCTGGGTTTGGTTTTTTTTGTCCTTTTAGTAAGAGGTAGCAAACAGATGTCAGAAAAATACACATAAGTTCATGGTATCATCAGCGTCTACTAAATATTTCTTATATTTCTGCAGATACTGTCTGTTTTGGCACTGTTTGCCTGCATACAAATATCTTTCACAGGACTGAAATTCTGTCCATAATTTGCAACTCTGTGAATGTAACCTTTATTAAAATATCAGGTGTGGTCGTAAACCTCCTGCAGACCTTACATGAAATCCAAAGAATTCTGTGCACAGTCTGAGAAGAAATTAGGATCATAACAGAGAAGTTATTTAACAGTTAATGATTTATATGAGCTAAGCCATTGCCTCAGTGAATTTTTAGAATTCATGTGGAATGTGGACTTGATGAGAGATTTTAGACATTTCTTATTTTATTTAATTTTATCAGTCTGGAGCATATGCCATGAGGTAGCCCTTTCCGTTCACTGTGACTTCAAGCAAGACATGTTCACCTATTGTTTCTCTAAGAACCTTGATCTTTTCCATGAAAGCATCTTTTGTTACAGTTCTGTTTCCAGATGGTTCTCTTCTTTCTTGTCATCATAAACTAATTTCATGGCACACATTCAAGATAACATAACAGAGTTAATAAAGCTCTGAGGCTTATATACTAAAAAAAACATAACAGCCTTGTTCTCTGTGATATGTTTCCCTAGTTTTGCTGATACTGAAAAAATACTGCTTTCTGTAGTTTTTTTGCTTAATAATTCCAGAAACATTAAGAAGTTGGTGTCCCATAATTTATACATTGTCTAACTGTATAACTGCTGGTTTTGCTAGAGGAATTCCTAGTGGATTACAAAGTCTCCTGGAAGATATAGACAGCATTGACTCTTGTCTTTGCCATTTTGTTTCTCTGGCTGCTTCTCAGTTTCAGAAATTCTCCTTTTACAGTATAGCCATAGTGAGAGTGGTAGAGCTGGACTTTGCTGAAGGCTCATTGATGGCTTTGAATGAACTCTGAACAGAAATCAAATGAGTCAATGCGATTTTTAGAAAGTTTAGAGAATTTTACTGACATTTCCTTTTTTTTTCTTTTTTTTTTTTCTTTTTTTCCTTTCAATAAAAATCCTGCATCCTCCAAATAGAAAACAATCCCCAGAGAAAAGTTCAAATGTAAAACCTGAAAGATGAGACAAATATTAAAACCTAGTCCTGTTTTTTCATAAGGTAAATAAGAGCAACTATGGGCTTTTCAACTAATGTAAGAAAGCCAGGAAGTTTACCATGAGTTTCTGCAAAAAAATTGTCTAGGTATATGCAAATACACTTACAAATTATACTTTTGTATACTTAAAAAGGTATTCACAGAAAATCAATGGCTGACCTATATTCTGTTAATGTTTTTTTTTCCTAAGAATTAAGAAGTTCTTTGTTGTCCTTATCTCAGCTGCCATAATAGTGTCACCCAAAACATTTGCCTTATTTGTCTTGAGGTTGAAATACTGTGCAGTACAATCTGAAACATTTTGAAAGTTAATTTCATTCTCTTCAGTAGTTCCACTAATAGCTGATTTATGATATGTGACTACTTCTAAATGAACTTTGTATAATTAGGTTCTCAATTCTCAGTAATTTTGAGAATCCCTAGTTGATTATAGTTGCATGAGTCAAGATTTTTATGAAGCTAACATTAGGAATACAAATTGGATTAGTGATATTACAATGGTAAGCTTTTTCTCACAATAAAAATAGCTGTGAAGGGAAGAACATGCAATATATTATCATTAAAAACACATCCATCTATTGGAGGGAAAATAAAGACAATAAAGTAAAAAAGATCTTATTTCAGAAAAGTCCAAAAGGAACAAGTAATAATTAATCGGGTCTCAGATGTAAGAGCTATTGTTGGATAAATACTGTGGTTTAAATATATATATTTTACATACACACACACACACATGTATATATATCTAAAATCGAAAAAGGTATTCCTTGATAAAGGGTGAAAGGAAAAAGAGTCTGTGATTCACTTAGAATAAAAAAAAACTGAAAAGAGATATGCAGAGCTGATGTTTTTGAAAAAAATAGCAAAGAGAAATTGATGATTTTGTTCTTATCCATACCTTCTGAGGTAGCAAGCAGTTCTGTTTTAATTCCTTCTTAGCCTCTGATATTTAGAAAAATACTGTTTTATAAGTTTAAGGAAGAGAAAAAGATCCCATATTTATCCACGTTTACAATTTAAAAAAATTAAAAGAAAAAAAAGAACATTTTCTATTTTGCTTATTGACATTACATTGTATGATAAAATGAAAATATTTTTCTTATATCCACCCTATAGTCTCTAATTTTTAGAGTGACAGAGTAGACTCCTGCCTGAGAAATTTTGTTCAATTCCAGAATAATCTCATTTGGTGCAGTATTTATGTTAAGATGAAATTTGGAAAATGCCCTCATTTTAACTAGTCAAATATGAAATCAGAGAGTGTTTCAGGAAAAGCAGATTGGAAAGCAGTCACTGTGTAATTTCTGAAACGGTAGTGCAGGACTAGTAGATCACTCCCAAGAGATTTAAGGACCCAGATGTAAGTAGTTTGATATATCTGTATGTGTGTGTGTATAGATATATATTTGCACACACATATATCCGTATTTAGATGTTCTGGTTCTAGCATGTGGCAGTCAGTATGGAGGGACCTGATAAAAAATGAAAAGATGCCAGATCAAAGCTTGATCTGTGAAATAAGGGTCCTGGAAGAAGGGAACAAGTGAAAAACTGAGATGACCAGCACAATGAAAACTTAACAGAGGTATCCAGAATGATACAGTAAAGTCAAAGACTGGAAAACAAAACTTCAGCCTGACCATAAGCAATATGATCAAAGTTAAGATGAGAAAAAGATTCATTTATTAAAATGAAAATCAAACTCAGAGGCAGTCAAAAAAGATTATGGATTTGATAAATGCCCATGGAGTTCTGAGAATAATTGGATTAAATTTACTAATTTTTATAAAAAAATCCAAAAAGTGAAATTTTCACCAATCATTAATTTGGTCTCAAAGAATTCAGCCTTTTCTCTTTTTGTTCTAAAAAAAAGTTACAAAGTAAATTAGAACTTAACTGTTCATTTGTTGTAGGCTCTTACTTTAAGGGATTATTATCAGCTTCAAAAACATATTCTCAAGTGAAGGATAATCATATCACTGGAAAACAGTTTAGGATGCTTAACTGAAAAAGAAGAAAATATTTACAGGATATCCTAAATACTGGTATTTTATTTTTTGGGAGAGCGAATGTGAGATTACTGCTGATTAATTTATGATTTCTTAATTTATCTGTCTTCTCCTAAAATTATATTTATGCAAAAAAAAAATGTGTTAAGAGTTGGGGTTTTGATTTTAAGTTTGCTCAAGTACAAACTATCAATTCAAAAAATATCCTTTCTGCCTGGGTAGCAAATAATTAGTCCATCACTATATCTGTATTTTTTGAAGTATGTAACTTTTTTGACTAATAGATCAGATATCCTGTCCAGAGTGGATGGAGAAGAAATAGGTCTTTATAATATAACAAACTAATATGATAGAATAAATAATTAAAGGTTACTAAATAAAGCAAAATGTTTACAAAATAAAAACAACCAGTGCAAGATTACCCATCTGAGTCCAGTATTCTCAGGGCCCATAACTGTGGAATGACCCCACTGGGGTCTACTTAGATCAAGCTCATTGGAATCTCAAAGCTAAAATGTTCAAAGTAGTGCTGCAGCTGAAATGGTTTCCCACAGGTCCCTAAACAAATTGAAACAATTTTTGTGTTTCTATTTTATACATACTATTAGCTTCATGTGAGAAATATGATAATTTAATATATGTAAAATAGATTCTGTTTTGCTAAACCACAATAATTTCTGAAATTTTAACCAAACTCTCTCAAATTCTACTTAGAGAGCAATCCAAATTATTTTGAAGTGCCCTTTGACAACCATGTAGATAGAAATAAAATTAATCTTAGATGCATGGTCTAATGAGTATTTAATTTATGTGAAGTTGATCAACAGCAAGAGAAGAAATTGAGAAAGGGAGGCAAACTGATTAGAGCACTTAGCTGAAATGCAGTACATCTGCATTCAAGTGATGACAGAAAAAAACCCAAGCGACTTCTAGCAAGTTTCTATTTTTCATAAAACAGAAAAGAAACAGAGGTGTTGGCTTTTACCTATTCAAGATAAAGTCTGTAAAAAACTAAAATAGTAAAGAAGATAAGGAAGTAGAGGTGTATATTTTGATGGTTAAATAGCTGTCTGCCTGTAGGAATTAAATTAGATAAATGAGCTATCAGATGAATGCATAATGCTACACCATTGTAACACTTTGTGATGTGTTTGGTCATTCTGAATCTGCAGTTTAGCAGCTTGACAGTTGGTAATGACACACTAAAATTTTCTTTTAAACTTTTTATTTATATAATATGCTTGTTTCTATGTTTTTGTCAGTAAGACATTTTAAAACGGTAATTTTGAAGTCTTATTTTTAAAAAGCTATTACCAAATTTCTCGTACTAACCTTTTAAAAAATATACAGAGCATGTGTTTGTGAAAGTAGTCATTCATCATTATTTCATAGATGTGTTCTCTATACTGAAGATTTTTTTTAATGAAGTACAATTATCTACTTTGTCACAAACAAACTACAGAAAAAGGCCATTTAATAAAGAATTTAATAAATTTTAGAATCATAGAATGTCTCAAGTTGGAAGGGAGCCATAAGGATCCTTGACTCCAACTCCCTGAAGGCCTAAAATTAAACCCCACGGCTAAGAGCGAGCAATATTGCAATGCTCCTTGAGCTCCAACTGGCCTGTTCCATGACCATTTCCCTGGGGAGCCTGATCCAGTGACTGGCCAGTCTCCCAGTGAAGAACCTCTTCCTAATGTCCAGCTGAGCTTCCTGTGACACAGCTTCATTCCGTTCCCCTGTGTCCTGTTGATGGCAGGCAGAGGTCAGCATCTCCCTTTCTGCTGCTTGCCTGGGGTAGTTGCAGAGGGTAATGAGGCCCCTCAGCCTTCTCCAGGCAGAACAAGCCAAAGGACCTCAGCCACTCCTCCTAAATCTTGCCCTCAAGACCACTTCTGCACACACTCTAATAGTTTGATATCCTTCATAGACTGAGACATCCAGAAGGTCACACAGTACCTGAGGTGGGGCTGTTCCAGAGCTGTGCAGAGTGGGACAGTCAGCCTTGCCCAGCTGGTGATGCCCAATGCTCCCCAGGACACGAGTGCCCCTCTTGGCTGCCAGGGCACTGCTGACTCACGTTCAACTGTCATCAACCCAAACCCCCAGATCTCTCTACATGGATGTGCTGTCCAGCCTCGATAAAGAAAGAACTTTTCCAGAGAAGCTTTTAATAAGGCTTGCTAAATAATTTAGGCCCATGGTTCATTTAGAGCCCTCTAAGGCTGCAATTTTCTTTAATTGATAAGACTTATAAAATGTGGCTCAAAATGACAATATGTCATTTGATGATGATTCATAAAATATCATTCAAGTTTTTAATTGCACCTATGCTATTGCTAGTGATAGATAAGGAAATGACTACTAATGACATAAGAAGAAAAAAATTTTATTACTATGAATTTTGTACTTTAAATCGCCACTATGTTTTTATCACTTATGTTCAAAGAGTAGTGTAGTAATGTGATTTTCCACATCAAGAGCTTTCAATATAAACTTCAAGTGAAAAAGCTAATTCAAATATTTAAATTCAAATTCTATGTTAATTTTGAAATATTCTTAAAAAATTTTGAAAGGTTAGGTTAGTATTAAGGTTTTTTTGCTTTGTTTTATTTTGTTTTTATTATGCAATAATGTTATTTTATTTGCCTAAACATTCTATTATGTGGTATATTTAAAAAGGCACATAGAATACAGAACATTGCTCTCTGGAAAGCATTTATGTGATGAGAGAGAAAAGTCCTGTAAAAAAATTATTGAATGCTCAAAAGGTACTTAAGCCAATTCAAAGGAAGTTTTCTAAGATACTGGTTTTGATCTTACTCCATCCTTGGCTATCTACTCATCAAGGCATGCATCTCACTTGTAGCAAGATTCATTTATGCAAAATACAGCTTACTAAAATTGTCAGATTATTATTTTTGGTGAAATTACTCTTTCTAGCTTGAAGAAAAATGAAAGGTTTTTCATTGACTTCCATAGTTTTTGCATGCATAAACTTGATGGATATGTTTATCCGTTTTTCTAAGCTACACATCTATACAGTATACATATTTTTTGTCAAGTGGTGCCAGCCATATGTTTTTGCATGTGTACTTTATATGAGATGCATATTCTCTAAATTCAGAGCACTTAATTCCTGACTACTGAGAGATCCAAATGTTTGTAGCTTTATACTTCAAGTAGTCATTTATGCTGATACAAACAGCACTTTGTGCAGTTGGTTACAACTTGAAAATAACCATAAGTGTTTGGAATTAATTACTTGCACATTTTAAAATGCAATTTGTAAATCACATAGAGTTTGAATTCATGAAGCCTCAGGCACTATCTGCTATGAAATTACTGCAAGCACAGTGATGCACTAGGTTTCCTGAGCAGTAGCTCTCTCAAAAGCATGACATAGAGAATGCCATGGCCAAAATTGACAATCAGTCCAAGGAGGTCACTCCTCTGGGACTCGCTCTGGGACCAGCTGAGTAAGAGCAGACAGTTTGTGTCCTACCCTCTGAGCAGAGTGGCCACATCCTTCCTGCCTGCACTCATTTAAGCAATGTATTATACTTTACTATTCAACAGTCTGGTTTCCTCAGCCTCTGTGCCACTTGAGATGAAGGAAGTACCCAAAGCATATCCACATCTGTCAGAGAGAGAATACTCTCAGGTTGAGACTGGTTTCTGTGGTCTTACCTAGCTGACCAATGTTCCCTTTCCATTTCTGTGTTAGCTTGACTTCTTGCAAACCTCTTCAGAATGGTGCTGTGAGTAGATTAAAAGACTATGCATCCCTTCGGGCAGATAGCTTTAATAGTCTGAGTTCCTTTAGCTCTATTGGTAATGCACAGTGTATAAATTTAGATTTTTGCATGTGGTTACCGGTAACAATAAACTACATTTCAGCTGTAAAATTCTGAGCTTTAGAGCTCAAAGATTATTCAAGGGCTCTGTAGCAGGAACAGTGAGGATTATTGTATTTACCACTAGTATGTTACTTAAAGTCAGTATAAACACAGTGAGAGATTGTAGAATTGAGGATGCTGTCATAAAAAATTTACCAGCTGTCACCGCCAGGGTCATCAATTGTCACTGAAGTGGTATCAGGGACAGACAAAGGTGATACAGGAAGTCCCTCCTCAGAAGGCATGAAAAGGCACTTGATTATTAGAAAACCACAGTCCTTATAGAAACAATGGTTGACCTAAGACCTGACTGGCCTTTAGGAATCTTCTCTCACCTATTGGTCAGGAAGGGACAACTCCTTCTTGTAAACATCTTTGACAAACAGAGATTGACTGCCAGGTGCAGAGATTGAGATAATAATTGTTTTAATTCTTCCTCTGAGCTTTCTCACAGCTTCTCACAGCTTCCCAGGAAAATCCTGGGACAACTATGTCTCTGTTCAGAGGATATGTGATTACCACAAACAGCAGCAGCTAGTACCAAAGAGATATGGATGACTTAGGATTTTGCTTATCTGTCTGGTTACCCTGCATGGGAAAAGACTGCTTGCTGGCTTTCAAGAATACAGGTGGAACTGTTATGTGTTAGAAACTGAAAATTAAAAGTGCAGGAACAGGATGTATGACATTTTTTTGTTTTTTTCTTTTCTGGGTTGGATGATGATCTGAAAAGTGCTAGAAAGTTATTTTAAAAAATGAACAAAACACAAACAAATGAGAAGAGTAAAACTGTAACAGCAACAAAAATCCCCCAAAACACACACACACACACACACACACATACACACACAGAAACACTGGGAAAAAAGACTAATTTTAGATATCTTTCAGTAACAAAACTCACCTCTTTCTGATTTATTCCAGATTTACAGTAGTTTTCAAATTATTTTAATCTTTGAATGTATTATGCACCAGGAAATTTTACTCAGATTCTCAGCTTTATCTGTGGTTCTTTAATTTCACTTCCTTTCCCCTTTTCATTCCTCAGCGGCACAATGGCCCTTTCAATATGCACTGTATAAAAAGCCAGAAATTGAGGAAGGAATCACAGAAATGGCCTGATTTCACCAACAAAAAAGAAATATTTTAGGAAAGTCATTCTATTCTAGTTCTATTCATTCATTTTAAAAAAGAACAAATACTTATAAATATCAGAGTCTAGAAAGTAAGATATGAAATTTTTTGAAAAGACATGACCTCCTCTGAGAAATTTGTGGGCCAAAAAGTTTAATCAATAAGGCTTTGGTAGCCAAGGTTGTGTTACATTTGTGTATGTCAAAACTTACTTTGCACGTAGAAGCGTAAAGATAGACACCTGTTTGAGCCATTCAGCAGCTTTTTCTCTTCTTTTTGGTCAAATTAATGCTCTATACATCACCTAAACATTAAAGAAATTACTCTGTTTCTGCCTTTCTTGAAATTCTTCCTTTTACTTCTGTCGCTTATTGGCTATTTAGCCCCTTTTAATAGTCTCCTTTTTCTAATGTCCAGACACAGTATTCTTCCTCCTTTGATTCAGGAATTCTTTTTCCCTTTAAGTATTCCTTTAAAACACACTTTCACTGACAGGCTTTCAATTATGATTGAGAAGAGTAGCTCTACTCCTACCCTTCTCTGTTGTCTTAATTAGCTATTCAGTTATTATCCTAATTAGACTATAAGTTCCTTGTCTTATGCACCTTGCCAAGCTATGTGTTTTTGAATCTTCACATGCACTTATAGTATGCAAATAATACCTAATGAGAGTAGCAGTAAGTAAAGATCATAAAAGAGATAAAAATAAAATGCTTCTCTTCTGATTCTTCTCCTATGAAGAAATATTTTAATTACTATTGCTTCACTTTCATTGCAACATTATCAAAAAGCAAAAGCCACCTGATGAATTTTTCATTTCTTATGTCAATGAATTGTATGGATGACATATTTTCTTGGGGATTTTTCATAATGTGTTTTAATATAAAATATTGCTGATAATCAGCAAGTTTTTAAAGCTTTCAGTGAAATCCTACTGAGCAAGGAAAATACAATACATTTGCAAAATCCTTTGGCAAAATATTAATAACATTCAAGATTTAGAAGAAAACTCCTATGCATTTCATTAAAAAAAATTGTTAATAATCATTAAAAATATACATTATTAACTGATGATGCATGAACCTTAGAAGGTCCATCTGGCAACAAAACCTTCTGAATTCATTTGTCATCAGTAAACATCCTGATTCAGAACAAAAAAAAAACCCAGAAAAAGGATATTATGATGTTATTAATGCTTCCTAGTTTAGGACAGCAAAAAATAGAGGAATATTTTTTTCTGCAGTTTTTTTTTTTTTTTTTATAAGAAATAAGTGAAAGAAAATAATTGTTGAACATTCCTAAATTTGTATCACCAAGAGTCTAACCATGTTGCTGTGATTTTGTGCCCAGTTCTATTTTAGGCTTCTTCTGTGCACACATTTTCAGAGCCAGGTTCTCCAAATCAGCTCAGAGTAGGTGTCCCTGCTAACCCTTATTCTTGTTTGGCCTGGTGCTGAAGTGACACCAACAAGGAAAAAAAGTCAGAAAACCCAAATCAAAAACCTCTGCTGCTTAAAGGCCAAACAATATTCCATTGCATTTGCCTGGATAACATTTTGTTTCTGTGTGTGCATATTTATGGGTCCTCAGTAAGTAGAGAAGAGCTGGGTTTGCTATAGCAGAAACAAGGATGGTGCTTCACTTGTATGAAGTGCAGCTTCATTAGTAATTGATATTCTGTTTGTCAGCTGAAGGAGCTTGTGGAGGGACACTACGTGGGACAAGTGGAACTATTTCAAGTCCACACTTCCCTTCTGAGTATGAAAATAATGCTGATTGCACCTGGACCATATTGGCTGAACCAGGAGACACCATTGCTTTGGTCTTTACTGACTTCCAGTTAGAGGAAGGATATGACTTCCTTGAGATCAGTGGAACAGAAGCACCATCAATATGGTAAGTCAGAGATCTTTTAAAGATCTCACTTCCTGTTTTTCTTTTTTTTTTGGTGCCTAACTGAAAAGATATCAGAGGATATTGAAGATATTTTCTACCTGTTAGTAATGATCATTTTTATGCCTTTTTTTGGTCCCTTTCACCTTTCAGAACTGAAAAAAAAAAAACCTGTTTCCTTCTGTTCTTTCTACATCTTTGTCCTTCCTCTTATTTTCCTCCATCCACCAGAGTTATATTTGTACTGTATCTTATCAGTGAGCCTTTACTTCATGTCACATATTTTAACTTGGTATAAGAACATTTTCTGATATTGTGTCTTGAATGACATGATATGGTATTGTACTTCAGCAATGAAAGTAGTGAGCAAAAGTCAGCCTGAGTAAAATAGGAACATATAGACAGCTAATAGATGACATCTTATTCTAAACAGGCTGTAATTCAGTTTTACTACATGTACACATGTATGCAAGCATTATTATCTTACTTTAGCTGATGTTAAAACTGTTTGCTTAGCAATATTAGGGATTAGTAATTGTAATACCAAATCTATGTTTTCTGTACTAAGTAAAAGATGATAGTTCTGCCTGTGGGAATGGATTAAGTTGTGGAGCAGTTTGTGTTATAATTTCTTTGCAGCCTACATATGCAGGTTTTTCATCCCTTTCATCTCTGAGAATTTCTTGTGCTTGACATATGCACCATTGCTATAAAATTTAGCCTAGAAAATGTAGATCTTCTCACAGATGACTGATCGTTATTATCTTCAAAATGCCTTTCTAGAGATAGGAAGCAATCCCACTATTATTTTGACGTCATAACAGGCTAGACAGTGCAATATATTAATAATTATGAAGTTCTAGCTAGCATCTGATCTTTTGAAAATATATCAATAAGAATGTGTGGTAACTATACTTGGCAACTATAAAGCTTTGATTTAAAAACACATGTAGATCTATGCCACTGATGCCAAGATCATTTTTTGCCTTTTCTTTTATATATCTTTTATATAGCTTTTATGTATCCTCAGTATTCTTTGCATGCATACTTGTAATTCCTTAAGTCTGATAGTCTAGTATTTTGTTAGGCCAGGAGACCAAACATCCTAAAGGCCTCGTAGTAGGAGGCTGGAAAACCCCATGCTATCTTGGGAAACCAAGGTCCTCTCTAGAACATATCCTGTAAGCTAGAGATTTGGCCCATCCAGGGGGGAATTCCTCAGATGAGGGAACATCATGCCATTTATCCAGGCCTCCCACTGGGGAATCCTTGTTAGATGTGTTAATTTGTAAAGTCTATAAAACTGTACACTGATTTATCATGTGTGTGCATTTTGGCGCATTCCACCTTGGCAAAATGGTGCACCATACGGATCCTTATTAAAATACCAGGGTAAAACCCCCTAATCCCTGAGCTGTGTCTGGTGCTCAGTTTTTTAAGACCAGGAAAAGGCATCATCACAAGATTATTCTCTAACATTTCCACACGTGCAAGAGTGTAATTACAGTCAGTGAAGCAGCTTGGTATCACATTAAGTGCTCATGTCTGAAGTACAATGTGTGAGTACCCCCTTGCCTCTCACTCATGCACAGACATGCACAACAATCATCAATACAAAGTTTTCTTCTTAGGGCTTCTAAGGATCAGAAAGAGAAATCTTGAAGGGGAAGAACTAATGCAATTTTGTTTAAAAACATAAAAGTATGTCCATTTGATTTTGTTTAAGAGACTGCTAAACACTTTACAACATATTTGTGCTTTTGATTTCTGGTAATAGATGGACTAGAATATGAGCAGAAGGCATTGGAACCATTCTGCATTGATCTCATGCAACATTGGTCAGCTTTACATTGGAAAAGAGATATAATAAGGATTTTATTTTTATTATAATTCAATCTCAACATTTTTCTTGTTTTCTGTGGTATGTTGGGAGATCATTATTTAGCACTGATCACTAAAACCTGGATTTATTGTGCATTCCTAAGATCATAGAATCATAATATATTTTGGGTTGGAAGGAACCTTAAAAGATCATCTAGTAATACTGCTCTACTGTGATCAAGGACATCTTTAACTGGATCAGGTTGCTCAGTCCTGACCTTGAAAATTTCTGGGGCTAGACATCCACCACCTCTCAGGGCAACGTTTTCCAGTATTTCTCCACCCTCACTGTCAAAAAAACATCTTCTTTGTATGTAGTCTAAATCTCCCCTATTTAAAATAATTACTCCTTGCCCTATGAAATTAGGAATTAGGTTCTGCTAAAAAAAAAATCTGTTCCTCTCTTTCTTATAAACCTCTTTTAAGTACTGAAAGACTGAAATGAGATCTCCACAGAGCTTTTTCTAGGCTGAACAGTCACAACTCGCTCAGCATTTTCTCATACGAGAGGTGTTCAAGCTTTTTCATTTTTGTGGCCTGCATTTGTACTCAGTCAAACAGGTCCATGCCTTTCTTGTGCTGAGACACAGAGCTGAATGTAGCACTCCAGGTAGGGTGTCACCAGAGCAGATCAGAGGGGCAGAATCCCCTCCTTTGCCCTGCTGTCTGCAGTGGTTTTGATGCAGCCCACATTTGGCTTTCCGGGCCACACGATGGGAGCTCATGTCCAGCATCTCATATAACAGCACTCCCAAGTCCTTCTTGGCAGGGCTGCTCTCAGTCTGTTCAGCCTCTAGCCTGGATGGATATAAGGAGTTGGCCAGACAAGCTCCTTTTCGAGATTGTCCTGGTACCTCTGGATGACATCTTGTTCCTCAGGTGTATCAATGTCACCATACTTTTCCGTGTCATTAGCAAACTTACTGAGGGTGGATTTTACCCCAGTCTTCTGTGCATGGATGAAGATACCATGAACAGTACTTGTATCAGTGATACCAGTGCAGGATTAGTACAGCATAACTGATGAAAGTCTGGAGAAGCTATGGAGAGTTTCATAAGAAATGTTTAAAGGATTATTGGAAAACTTGGAACGAAGCTACACATTCAGCTATATTTAAGCCAGAACAGTTACCATAGCGACATTAGAGCCGTGCTAAATGCAGTGCATTCTGTAATATGCTAAAATCAGCTGTGTGTTTAAATGGGAAGTTGTTCCATACTTAAAACTAATGGTCTAGGGGTGTTATCATCTAAAAATGGGACTTTTTTTTAATTGCTTCCTTTTATTGTATCTGGCATCATGTCAACAGCTTTAGACATTAATTCTGTATTAGGAGTCACATATTCCATTAGCACGGTCTGGTAATTAGGATTGTTTGTTCTGTTAAAGGAATGCTTGCTGTAGAATAAGTGAAGAAAGACACATATATGAGCACTGTAAAAGCTAGAAAGAGAGCAAGAATTAAGAAAGTAATTTCAGACTGATTATTCTTTAATGATTTTAGTGTATGATGCAATATGTCTGGATTACCCTCTCCAAACATACCAGCAAGGTTAGAAGCAGTTCCAGCAAGATTGCAGTAAAAACAGGATGGATGTGTTTTTTTTAAATAAAGCAATGGAAATGCAAGAGCAAGTGGAATCTAAATGCTGAAGGACAGTAATCTGATGTATCTATAAAATATGTATATAACATATGTTATAGTAATTATATAGATTATACATCTTACTCCTATATAATACTAATATTTTTATATTAATATTGTGCCACACATTTCTAAACCTTCTATAAGATGTTCATTTAATTTCTCTTTTATAAAGCTGATCATTGGTTTCTTTTACAGTAGATTGATAAGGAAGAAGAGATTAGTTAACCTTCTCTTATTTTTAAAATCACTCATATGGTCCAGCCTAATGGAATTAGTTTGTAAAAGAGTTAAGAGATATTTTTTATTTTATGTATGTGATACAGTTAGAAGGTCTAAAACTATTCAAATTTCATTTGTTTTGGGATTTTTTTGTTTGTTTGTTTTGAGTGGTTTTTGTTGCTTTTTTAATTAGAGACCAGTTATATAGCTCTGGATCTTGAATGAATATAGATGACCACATTTTTAATTCTGCTTTGAATCAATAGAAGTGTCAACAGGCTTTAAAAGAGGAACATCAGTGCAAAATGAATGTGAAAAGCCTTTTTAATCTGTAAAAGAAGTAGAAATATTGTTAGTTAGACTATAGGTGAAAGAAATCTTTTTGAATTTGAATAATTTGCTTAGTTTGCTATTACATAAGGAGTTTTAGGTGTAAAATAAGTTTCTTTTGAGTTGGTAAGCTATTGCTTGCAAAGCCACAAACAGTACATTTAGGAGCACAACAGAAAAACTGCCTCTGCTATGTGTGGGGTCCATCTCCAAGTCCATCAAATTGTTGATCTTTTTGGTCTGAGGAGCTCCTGTGTTGCTAATTATTAGAACATTTTAAAAAAAATCTGAACACTGAATATAACTTTTAAAATGCTTCCAAACATGTCCCTTTATACATCTGCACAAGTTATGGGGTACTTAAAATTAAATCAAGGCTGTCTCTGAAGATAGTATTGAGAAGTATCTCAAGTATCTTAGAAATCCAGACTTTAGCTGAACAGAGTTTTGAAATAGAAATCTATTAGTTCGGGAAAGCATCCTATTGAAAATATCTTAATCTTTCCCAAGACTCCTCCTTGAGATGGAAGTTTGGGTTTTTTTATTATTATTTGTAGGTTAGGTAAACCTGGACAATTAACATGGGCATAGGTAGGCCCAGGTCAGGCTTTTTCATGTAAATGTGGCTTGGCCATAATTTTTACAAGATCACCAAATTATCTTAGACTGTTATACTGTGCATGAAAGGTGATTATGACACTAAGAATAATACTGATTTTTTTTTCTCTTTGACCTTACAATACTGATTTTTTCTTACCGTGCTTCAATTTAAACCCAAAATTAATATCCTTAATATTTTTGTCAGTATTTGCCATTGCAGGAGAATGAACTACACTTCATACTTTTTAGTCTAAATTAATTTCCTAATACTATTTAAAATTACCTTTAAGGTTATTCTGACTTCCTTGTAAATCATTTCAATATCATAGTGAAAGACCATAAAAATTTATGTGGATATGAGACTGATTTGGAAGCAGCACTAATGAATTGCTATAATCTTGGCATACAATTTGACATAAGTACCTGGAGTCATCTGAAACTCACTTCTTGTTTCTGTGTTAATGAATAACTCCTATAACAGCTGGGTACTATTTTGTGTTTCTTAGCTAAATACACCAGTCCAAACACTCAGATATATTTAAAAAAAATAGGATTTCATTTTGCATGCTTTCTGTCCTGTTTCTAGATCTGTTGTTTTCTTAATTACCACCCTCCTTGTGAGAGGTCTATAGCAAAGTGATGCATGAGGTAATGGGGTAGTCTAGATCACCGTTTTGACAGACATGTATGGCAGTAGATCCAGACATCTGAGCTGAGTGTTTAGCTCAAAATTACATAATTAGACAGCTGAAGAGCACCATCTATTGGTTTGCTGTTAAAAGATGTATCACTTGTGGATCACCTTCAATAAAATAGTCTACACCAGAAAAAGGCTTGGGACATACCTGTGCCAATATAAGGCACTATTTTTTATTTCCTTCTCCATCAGGTGAGAAAAGATATGCCATGGCCATGCAAAAAAGGGAAGGCAGTTAGAGTCCAGCTTTTTCATTTGAGGAAACTATTCAATTTTTATTAATTGATGTGTCATTGCTTACTTTTTTAGACTCTTTAGAGACATCATGAAAATCATTCCTTTTTTGTGTCATCAGGAAATTCTGCAAAGTTATATGCTTGTCTTGGAGTTAACTGGATTTCCTCTATTAGCTGTTTTGGTTAGGAAACCAATAGGTTTAAGCTTCTCTACTGGATAACTTCTCCATCTGACCTGCCATGAACCAATTTTTTTTTTTTCAGAAAAACAAGTGACACATAGATACCCTCAAATTCTTTCTATTGACTGTCATGTTGCAAATTTTTCAGGTATAATGTAAAATTACATCATCTATGACATGTGAAAATTAGCAATAAAGTTATCTAGCATGTGAACCCAGCCTATTATATATAAATAGCAACACAAAAATGTTTCAAACTGATTTACCGTACAGCACTATTCAGTTCCAAACCCCCAAGATATATTGGAGGGACAAAGAACTTTTAAGGTGAGTGGCTAATGTAGATTCTTTGCCTGTATGAAGAGCTTTTTAAGACTGAAAAATATATTGATCCTGACAGAATGTTGCAGACTTTGTAATTCATAATATGTTTATCTACCTGATTAGAATGAAATTTCTGTTAGTTAAATACATTTTACTAACAGATTTCTTCCATACAAAATTCGTTCAAACTCTTACTACAGCAGACATCATCAGAAGGGATTTGCATATTGAAAACTGCATAAATGACAGAAAAATCCCCAAAATAAGTAATATGACAAACCCCCTGTCCCTTTGAAAGCCTCAGTGGAATATGTCTTTTCCCCATCTTCTGAGTCCTGTCAGTTGCTGCCTTCACTGATGCTCAGTTCTCTGAGTTTCTCCTAGCTGTTTTTTGTTGGCAATAGCTATGCTCCTGCTCCTCCCTTTGCTCCCACAAATGTGTCCTATTTCTGCATTCTCCCTCAGCATTTGCTGGTGTGTTAAATGGTTCCAGCTTAAAGTCTGTTAAAAACTATCCCAAAAAAAGAATGGAGAAATCATAGTTGATCCTGGTTTCTGGTAGATAAAGGGTGGAAAAACATATATCCCCAAGCATTTTTTTTAAGTCAGCCATGTACTTTAGTCATAACCAAAATGGTGTATCAGAAGTTTGCAAACACAGTGCTGAACTTGAGTTCCTGTGGATTTGTGTGATCTTGGAGAGAATGTCTCACTGGTCTGTCTCAGAGCTGTTAAGCACAGTCTCAGAAAGGATTATCCCCACTCACGTATGAGGGATTTTATACAGAAAAGAGTGTTTTGCATAGGACATCAGCTATGTATACTAAACATGTCATACAGGCAATTGGTGTACTCTAGTTCTAAAAGTATTGCTCTCCAGAGTCTTAAAATTCCCTGAGTGGAAAATAGCAAGTTTTAATTCAGTGTCTATAGCCAGTTCTTCTTTTTTCAAAAGCAGTTGCTAAATCCAAACATATGCAGATAAAAAGCTTCTTCAGTCCTACTGTTTTCCTATAATAAGGATTAATAAGCTGATATCATCAGTGATATATCTTGTACTTCTCTATATTTATCAAAATCATCATGTTCCAAAATGGATTTTCTTCAGGCATTCAAATGCCTACTTGAAAAAATGAATTATCCACAGTTGTAAGTAAATTATTAGCAGGCTTGGGGAAATACAATGAACACTGCTCAGTATCTTTGGAGTCTATGGAAATAAAAAAAAAATAGCATGGATGAGACAGGTAATGAACAGTTCACCCTCCCTAAAATTTATGTAGGAGAGAAGATGAAACCTCATGGTTAAGAAAGAAAAGCTGCAGGGAAATTGGTATCTTAAGACAGGGTTACGTTTATTTCCACCATCCTGGGCATTGTCTTCCTGTTGCTTTCAGCATCCTAGTGGCATTTGTTTTGATACAGAGGAACATATCTAGTTGTTGTGAGGTTTTTTTTGTTGTTTAAGTGTATATCAAATAGTGTAGTATATAAGTAAATATAAATAAGTATATAAGGAGATCCCCTCTGCTATTTGCAGTGATGAACTTGCAGATTCTAATTGTTGAAATTACCATAATGAAGAAAAAAAAAAAGAGTGCAAGTAGTGGTTTCAAAAAAAAAAGCTGAAATGTAGCATCCAAATTTGTATGCAATCTCTGAGTTTCTGGCATTGCACTAAAAGAAATGAAGTGTTGGAAGGAATAAGAATCATAGTTTTTCCTTCCTATTATATATTGTGTATAAAAAAATGAGATTGTCTAGAATTGTGCTGCAATGACAAATCTCAATAAATATGTTTAGTTTATGATAATAACTCTCATAAAAATCTTGCAAAAGTTCTTAGGCTTGTATTTGAAGAAAGCATATCTGAAATGCTTCACTTATCTCTTGTCATTTTCTTCATGCTAAAAAATAGATATAAAAATACATATTAGTATCTGTGTGAATAAAAGTATGTTGAAGGTTTTGCAAGGATTTTGACCTTAAAATAGATAGGGGTGTAAATATACTTCATGCTTATAGTAGTGACTGAACTCATAATCTCTTGCCTCTGTTATCTGTAAGGACACAGAGGCCACTTAGCTGTTAACACCAGCATGTGAGCCGTGTATGAAGTGAGAAGTACAGAGGCACTAAATTGACACTTAATTCACAGAACACTATTGCTTTCTTTGCACCTATTAATTTACAGCCTACTGTGCTGAAGAGGCATAAAGGCTTCATTCATAGCACATCACAAACTGACAGGAACATAAGAGTGAGAGATCTCACTTAAGGAAGTACTGTGACCCACAGTATAATTTTCTACTACATTTAAAATAACATAAAAAAGCATTAGATTTTTAAATTAAGTATGTGAGCATGGTTTAAATACGTTAAAAGAGAGCTCAGATTGCTTAAAATACCACTACTTTACTATCTTTTTAAATAGATTTTATAACCCTGGGAATTCAGCGTGCTCCTAAAATATCCTTCTACTAGATGTGTTGCCTTATTCTAGAATATCTATGCCAATAGCTTCATTTACTCACAAAATTCTTGACATTGGAAAGACATTGACATTCATATTCAGGAAAATATGTTTCAGTGATGAAGCAGTCCGTGACAGTATAGTCAGATTAGAAACTATTTGTAGATATACTTATGAATTGCTAAATTTCTTCGTTTTACATAGTATCTATCTAATGCACTCAACCTGAAGAGTAAAACAAAACACACAGATATGTGTATGTTTTGTTTTACTCTTCAGGTAAAAAACACACCTACTCGCTGATTAAAAAAAACAAAAACAAATTTAAAAAACCCTCAAAACAAACCAACAACCCACTGCCCAAAAAAAATGAAAACTCAAAAAACAACCCAACAAACATACAAGCAAACAAAAATCCAAACCAACTGAAATATAAACTGGAGCTTTCCAATCTATATTTCATTTAAACCGGAGCTTTCCAATCTGTATTTCTTCTGAGGTCTGTGTTACCCCATGAGAAGGAAAAAATTTAATGGAGAAAATCTTGCTGTTAATATGTATCTGCATATAAATATGAAGTCCCATAATTTTAGAAGGAATACAGTTCAGTTCATCTGGTCAAATCACAGTTAACAAAGAGCAATATTGGGACTACTAGATCAGTCTGGAAATCAAAAAGGCAGTTATTCCCTGGACCTTAGACCAAATTCTAGTTTTGACACTGGTTCCTAGTTTAGCAGTAATATCAGAAAGGAAATCAATCATGGTGTAAATTTACCCTGGCATGGGTAGTGGCATCTTTTCCCATTAGGATCAGTGAGGATGAAAGATGGTAATTTACCAAACTGCTCTTTTAAAGCACTGTAGTTTTCTACCTTATATTTCAAATATATTAGAATAAAAATTGCCATTTTCTAAAAGATGGGTTGTAATACAATAGCGGGTTGTAATACATCCTGGACATTTTAGCACATGCTTTCAAACACTCAGGTGCACGAAAAATTATTCAGTAGGAATTAGCATAGTTGAATATGTTCTTACTTTCCAGCATATAATATAATCTCAGCAATTATTCATCACATTTTAAGAGAAGAGTAGAATTTCACAATGTAAAAATCAAGTATGAATATAGGTCTGTTTTATTTTTTTCCTGGATGTGCTGAAAGTTGCTAAAACATGGTACATGGTAACTCAAACTTTTGTTAGTAGTTTGGGTTGTTGTCTTTCCAGCAATATATACCAACACAGACATAATCCTCCAGAAAACTCTTCCTGAATTTTCACTGCAAGTTTTTTAGGCCAAGTACCCATTAGTTTGTTGCATGTTTTCTCTGCTGAGACCAGTGCTGTGACCTACAGCAGCTCAGAGTAAACCTGCCAATGAACTGTTCTTACACTTAATAAATACCTTGGCCCCTGGTACCTCTGTTTAGTTAGCACACAGAATACATTGATTATTTCTTTGACTCTAAAAGAATGTTAAATTGAATTTAAATAACATGTTTATTGATGGCTACTCTTTTTTTAAATGCCTGCACAATAGGATAGTGATTGGAGTTAATGGATTTTCTGCAGAGGTCTGCATTTAGAAAATACTGTGCTGTTATGTATCTCTGACATTTTTAAAGAAGTAGTTACAGCACAGAAAATTTAGATATGATGTGTAGTGGTAGCTGAGATATTGTTTCTGTTTATCCAGTCTCCCAGACAGGCAGGGGAGAAGACAATCAGAGAGGAAGACAATTTGATGTGAATAAAAAGAAAATACAAGGGTTTTGCTAGTTTAACCAAGCTTGTGGCAGCACCACCATGAGGAGTGAGAATTTCAGATCTAAACCATCTAAGCAAAAATGGAAGTCCTAATGGTTCCTTTTTAACAGTGGATGCTGATGGGCATATTAACTGAAAAACTATTCCGTATTCTGATAAGATTGGCAAATTATTCCATCCCACTTTTAATGAAGCAAGAAGAGACAGAAAAAAAATGCAAGTTTTCCTCACCAGAACTCATCTTAGAAAAAATTCTGTTTTTTAGAATGATGTGACCCTAATACTAAAATATTTTGGTTAGAAAAAATACAGTAAAATACTTTGTGAAGACTAATACAGTGGATTATTTAATTTTAAATTTATGCAAAATCTCATGTAGAGATACATGATTGTCTTCATTTGAAGACTGATCATATGGTTTTATTTTGTATTCAGAGCTTTTGTAAATAGGATATTGAAAGAAAGGCTCTATTTCTGGTATTGTTCTATATCAAGGAAAAAGACACATTTGTTTTAGAGCATACCCATTTTTGCACCTTTGCCTTGAAATTAGGGACAGGATCAGATCCCTGAAAAAATCACTTAGGAAGTAGTATGTAAATTAATTCAAATAACTTCAAAGAACTAAACTGCGTATTTAGTTACATCGTCACAATAATCAACAGTTGTCTTTTTTAGCTGACTGAAGTGAGAGTAGTGTAATTTAAAATGCATGCAAGAACAGAAGTAGGATATATTCTAGCAGAGCATATATGCAAATTTATTGGATTGTCATTTGTCATGCTTCCATGTACATAAAAATATCATTAATATTAAAAAGTTAAGCACTCATGACTTAAGAATGCCATCTTTAGTTTGAGCCACTTGTACATAAAAGTTGGCATAGATTTTTAATTATGCCATCAAATGCTCTTATTTCTAACTGTGAGACTGAATTACTGTTGTGCATTTAAAGAAACTCAGGTCAGTGGAACTGCTGCTACATATGTTGAAATGAATTGTGTGCATTATATGGGATATTAAAGGAAAATAAAGGAATGATTAAAACAAATTGATTTTCTCTTTAAAATCTGGGTCTTATGCGTGCTTTATTCATAGAGTTGCTATGTCATGGTAACTATTATCTTCAGACAAAAATTGTCCAAGGTTTTACTAATACCTTTTGTGGTCCTCATTTTTCAAATAATTGGGTTCAACTCTTTCAGCTCTTCTGTCAGCTGTAACTACTTTGGTGGAGCCATGATGATTATTTAAAAATTATACCAGAAACAAAAAGGAAGGAAAAGAACTTCATTTGTAGCTCATGTGTAACCCATTTATGAAGTGAACAGACTGACTTCCAAATAAGGGCTTTATGGATTCTAATATTCATATGCAGTGGATTTCATTTCAAATAAATTATCAGTTTATATCATGATTTAGCTCAATGATAGATTTAAAAATTGAAAGCTTATGCCAAGAATCAACCAATATCACAACTTCAGCAGTGATAGCAGTGATAGCAAATGAAGAAAGATCTTGACCCATTCATGTGAGTCCTTCTTACCTGGTTCTCAGTACAGTATTGTAATGAACAAGCTTTTTTTGAAGTGTGTTAAAGAGGTGTACACAAACCAATATTAGACCAAAATTAGAACACTGCAGACACACTGTTCACAGGTTTAAAAGGATGTTTGAAAAGGAGACATGTAATTAGAAAAGAATTTGAAGATGATTCAAAAGTGGATGTTTGTCTCATCCAAAAGCAGTTTCACAGGTAAAGGTTTAGAGCATCTAAATGCACCCATGCAGAGAAAATACCATGCTAAACACACCATGGACTCTATGACTAAGACAAAGAACCAGAATCTATTTCCACAGTTGAAAGAAGCAATGGCTTTGTTGTTTTAGCAAATTTCAAAGTTGACTTTTGAATCTTCCATCTCCTCATTTCTTAAATTGGGACTGGATGTGTGTCTTAAATTAGTGGTGTCATGAGGTGTAAGTTATTGCGTACAGCCCAGAGATAAGGTAGGATTTCTAATTTTAATGTATAGAACCTAAATCTAAAGACTGACTATACAAGTAGACATTCTAGTAGTTCTTCTATCTTCATTGGTATGAAAAAAAATCCTTCGAAATAACAAATCTTATATGTACTATTGAAGATGTGGGATTCCAGAATTTGGCACTATTTACGAGGAGAGTTTCTAAAGATGAGGGTTTTAACTCTTCTGCAGAGGGCAATTATCAAGAGAAAACTTGGTTTCTTAGAAACTGGTGTACAGGTTTTCATAATAAATATTTAGAATTAGCACGCTGCCCCCTGGGTAGAAATATGGTAATAAAAAAAAGGGTAGTGTGTTTGCTTCAGCTGCTGTGTTTGAAATCAATCCACTGCAGTCCCACTGGACTGGATAAAGCTCTTAAAAATGTTAATTTTTCTGTGTACAGTAAGTAGCAGTAAATCCCTGCAAATCTACATAGACTTGAGAGCTGAATTAATGAGTTTTATTTATATTTGGGATTTATCCACATTCTAAATGGTTCTATACTGGGACCATCTCAAGTCATTGTCAAAGTTTAGACACTGATGATTGGTTTACAGCAAAAGAGAATCTATTCTTTAAAAAAAAAAAAAATGCTTCCCACAAGACTGAAAAGAAAGATTACATGTTTGATATGAAAACATTAAAAAGAGTTTTCAGATCCTGTTTGTTCCAAACATGGGTATTCTTTCAGAAACTTTTACTTCTCAGGAGTGATAACAGTTTCCTGTATGTTCAAAGTATATAAAACAAGAGTATTTTTTCATTATCATAACTTGATAAATTCAGGCAACAGGTATGAAATTCATAAATTTAGGGACAAGATGTGCCAATTCTAATAATAAATGATTACCTGTGTCAATGAAACCATGAAAGTTCTCCTCCTGAACAAGAGCATATTATTTTAAGAAAAATACTACCTGGGAGTAGTATTTAGTGTTTTCCAGTCCTTCAGAGTGTTTTGTAATCTGTTAATTATCATTATTGTTAAAAGAAAGTATCTTATTTCCAAGCTTCCACTCATAGCTAGCTTCCGATTCCAGCTACAAATTTCTGCCTTTGTCTACAAGACTGAAAAACTGTTACCAGACTCCAGTTCCCAGTAAATCCCTGCAAACTGTAATCTCACTACTTTCTCTTTGATAATATAAAGGAACTATTTTTTTTTTTAGTTTTTTGGAAAATATCTAATTTTTAATTATTCTTTGGTTTCTCTTTAAAACCTCTGCAAATATTCTTGGCTAAAAACTGACATTGTGAAATGAAAAAGCGCATTACAGTAGCTGACATTTGTTATTTCCCTGCCACCCTCAGTGTTAATCAGGTTATCTATTGATCCCACGTCAGTGTTTGATTTTATTTGAGTTTTTTGTGGTGTCAAGCGGGATAGCTCAGGAATATTGCCTGAATTGTAAAATTGACCCAATTGATGTAAAATATAAAAGAAGCATAGATATAATATGAGTTTGGGTTTTCTGTGAGTTTTATCAAGTTACAACTGGCTAATTTTACCTCCTGCCAACCCAGAGAGCCACAACAATTCTTGTAAAGAGATTTTTTCAGGGATTCTAAAAACAGTAGAAGAGCTGTGCCAAATCAATCATATGAGAACCTGTCCTCTTCAAGATGGGCAGCAGACATCTCCAGTCAAGTGAAGGAACTCCCTTCCTGCCTTGGGATGCATTTTTGTAGACTATCCTTTTTGATAGGTTCCTTCTGAGAATCAAGAACAAATGTTTCTTTTTCCATTTCTGGGATGGATTTTTACATTTTTGTTCTTGGACTCCCATACTATTCACCTTAGCATTTACCAGTACAAAGCAAATCCAGCTGCCTTTTAGGATTTTTAAAGGTTTAACAAAGAAATGAGGGTTAATATATTGAGAGCAGATCTTTGCAGAATATGCTCAGGAAACCAAAATCCTTATTGAGAACATGAATTTGCATCAAATAGAGAGGTAGAAACCTTCACAACAGCAGGAGTTGCCTGTTCTCAGTGTTGAACAAAGACAGTCTATCCTCAATGAGCTTTTCAGGAGACACTAGAGAACTAGTGGGAATTTGTCTAATTTTGTGGCTAAGAGGCTGTCAGAGGGTTGGAGGGCAGTTTTGGGGAATGCAGCCAAAGAACAGCACCATGCCACTCACTGCATGAAGTCTCGAATTTGTTTACAGAGCAAACATATCCAGTTGGGTACATAATGGGAGGAGCTGTCAGCTTCCCCTAGGGCAGGGAGGTCCTGCAGAGAGACCTGGCTTGGCTTCCCTCTGTTCCACCTACACGTTGTATTTAATGACTGTGTATATTCCCCTGAGTGTCATTTGGTTCAACATTTTATAGTTTTCTGCATTAAATCACTGGCATGAGCCGCCCATGACCTCAGCCCCTGACTAACCTCTGAACAACCAAACCTAACTGACCTTCTACATGTGGCTTGAATAGAGATAGCAACATTACCTTCCGTCACTCAACTGTGGAAGTGCAGAATAACACAGTTACTCCTTGCTCATGACAAGTGGTTGACAGTCTTGTGTGTAGCAGGGAGTTGTGTCCTCATGAAGGGCAGGTGCTCACAGAGAGTCATGTTCAAAGCATTTTGGTTTCAGGCTGACATTCAGATCAGTACAGACAGGTGTGGCTCTTCTGCAAAGAGCACGCGTCTTTGACGCGGAACAGACTGAAAGGTGCCAGGAAACTGCACTTGTGTTCTTTTGGGACTCAGTTTCAGAATGCCTAATCTGACAAAAAACACTCATGTAAAATATAGAATACTGTGTTTTATACCCACAGCTGGGAAATTAGTTTAAAAATTTTAATCATTGATTTTGATGCTTAACATGGTGAAAGCTGAGTTGGTTTGTATTTCATAGATATAGTCAATGTGGATTTACATAGCTTATGTTGCAGGGAAGAATAAACTTTGAAAATATAGCATAGCTAACATTTTTTTTTAGCAATACAGTAACAAAATTCTGTATTTTCTTTTTTTAAAATAATTTGAAACTACAATTTGATATAGCTTCATGTTAAAGATGAAGCCCATAGGCTTCATGATGAACCAGTTGGAAGGCAATGGTTTTGTGAAATTTGTAGGAGGTACTAAGCTGTACAAGATCCAAAACTTCAAAAAGTGTGGAGAAAGTAAATCTTGAAAAATAGGGCATGAAACCTTAATGAACAAATAATCATTTTTATTCTCAGCATGTTAGTGGAAATAGAGTACATCTGTCCCACCCAGCAGCTGCATTCATTTTGAAGCTCTTGAGAGGGCTTGTGGAGGTGAGGAGAATATAAATCACAAATTGAACATTAAAAAAAAGTAGGCAAACAAACAGAAATACAGTCAGTAAATATCTAAAATACATCACTAAGGAAGGAGAATGGTAGATTTTTATTCCAATATTTAAGAAATTTTAGAAACTGAAAATCTGAACAGTTTAAAACTGCTTGTTTTAATTTTTAATGTAATACTATGATAAAAGATTATTACAGAGATTGTATATTATTTTCAGAGTCAAAACAAAAATGATAGTATTTTATCTTAGAGGTATTTCCAATAAATCTAGGGAGAAATGTAACTTTGCTCAAAGAAGGTGAAGATAATTTCTTTCAAATCAAATGTACCATCTGTATTTATTTAATTTTAATACTCCTATGAATTATTATCCTAATTAATTAGTGACCTTTAGAAGAATTGCCACCATGTAGCTATGAGGCTGGAAAACATCCCATTTCAACTTCAATTAAATGTTCTCATTCACTGATACAAACTAGTATTTATTTTCTTAAAAGTATTTCCTTAGCAGTACTCCTTCAAATGAATTTTTACAAACAGCAGAGATCCCCATTCAGTATCTAATTATTGTATCTGATAATTAGCCTTAGCTCCACTACTACAAATAATGCTTGCTGTGCTTGTTTTATTTTAACTGTTGATGACTTTGAAGATCTCACCAACTCACTTGTTTGGTTGGGTTTTTTAATTACATTTAGTTAAAATATGCCTGTGAGTACATTCTTTTAATGAGCTAAAATATGGAACTTCAGAAATTTTATATTCAAATATTGCATGTTTTATAAAAGAATTATAGAAAATGTATTCTATAATTTATAAAACTTCAATTGCAGTCTTATTTAAATTCAATTGTTTTTATAAAGTTGATTTCTTATTTACTTTATAACTTGAAACAAGTAACAAATGAACCCTGTTTTCTGACTAGTAAGCCTCAACTGTGAGTCAAAGGACTTAAATATGAAAGAATTATAAAGAGTTCAGTTCCTATAAATCTCCAAGAGATCAGCATTCTTTTATTGTCACTGTTTTCAGTTTCTGCAGGTTGATACAATTTACAGGAGAGATTTCCAACTGACACAATCATTCCTTATTTTTCCTCTGTGTAACATATTTGTGGGTAGTAGTATGACAGTAGCATATTATGACAGCAGCACACCTCAGTTGAGTGCTGACCTCCACAGCTCTCTGCCTTTTTTAATTTTAAGTAGGCAAATCTATAGCATTTAGTGGATCTGCATTTTTAGGTTCCTACTGTGAGTATGATAAAAATGAATCAACCACTGAAACATGAGTTTAATAATGTAACTTTATGTCTTCAGTAATTCTGTTTTTTTTATGGTTTTGTTTGTCTTTTATTAATGCAGAATAAATGTGAGTAGATCATGAGATTGCCACTCTAGCATTCCTAATTCCAAATATTATTGTTCTGTAATTCTGAATCAGTCATTTGAATCTCGGCTTAAGCAAGCCAAAGAGGAAGTCAGCAGCAGTAGTTAGTGCAGTTCATGTTGACGAGGTGAAATTGCAGTCTGTGCAGGTATGCCATGATTTCATATCCTCCTAATTATATTTTATATTTATGTAAAAAATGCAAAGCTTTTCACTGCATCATAGAGAAAAATGTAGAGACAGGAAAGATGCAATTGCAAGACTCCTCATGTTTACATATTGCCAGGAAAGGGATGTCAAATACACACAGGTTATTAGTAACTTTGTATGTTTCTAAATTCTTGGAATCACTAACATTTTTTGATGATAAAATTTAACTTATAAGAAACCATTGTCATTAAATATTTACCACATTTTAGTAATCTTTCATTAAGAGAAAAAATATTATAAATATTACGTTGGGTTAAGTTATCAGCAAAGTACACAGTCACATATTTTGAAATACAAGATATATTCAAACATAGAAAACAGAACCATTTCTAGAAGAAATTTTAAGCTACTTGTACCTTCTTATCTCTGAATTCTTGAAATAAAAGCACCTAGATATGGAATATTTTTTGGGCTTTAAAGTAAATACTAGTATGAGGAGATTGCATATAGGTTCTCATATATTAAATATTAGGAAAAAAATCATGTCTAGTCCTACATTTTTTTTCCTAAACTGCAGTCTTTTCTATTATTATTTGAATACACAGAGTTTTCAGCAGAACACATCTTTATGCCTTTGAAAATGACAGAAAATGTCATAGATGAACAGTAAAGATGTTTGTTTGAAACTTAAGTATATAAAATTTCTCATAATTTTATCTGTCTTTATTGGTACTTCATTTTTTGGAGCTGTAGAATGAATTGATTCAATGGTTTTATCCAGCAGTGGTATTTACTCTTCACTACTTTTCAAAATGCTACTCTTATTTAAGTGTAATCTGTCAACAGACCGGGTAGCTAAAGGAATTTGAAATGCATGTATTTTTGCTCTGGGTTATGTTCAGATGTAATTACTGGCAGATTTTTACTGAACTGCTGGGAAAAAAACCTACCCAAAATTCATCTAAATTGCAGTTTTAATTCCTTTTGAGCAATGATAAATTTTGATAACTGGAGAATAATCTAGACAAACAAAAGCTTCATCAGGCCAAACAGGACCTTTTAGTGTCATAAAAACCAAAAGCCATATTTCATCCTCTTCTTTTCAAGGATAACATATTAGTGATTTCTGAGCTGTATTGACAGTCAGCTGCATATATCTAACTTGATGACTGTACATAAGCAGTTTAGTGTCGCTAAGGCTGACAATGGGTAGGGCCCAGGGAACTCTCAAAATCCTACACATGATTTCACAGAATCACAGCATCACAGAATTATCTAGTTTGGAAAAGACCTTTGATATCATCAAGTCTCATGAGTATCTCAAAGACCTAACACCATGACCTAACCCATGACCTAACAACACTTCATCAACTGCACCATGGCACTATATACCATACACAGTCTTTTCTTAAATACTTCCAAGGACTGTGACTCTACCACCTCCCTGGGCAGCCCATTCCAACGCCCAAGCACTCCTGCTGTGAAAAATTTTTCCTAATGTTTAGCCTAAACTTTTTCTAGCACAGCTTAAGACTGTGTCCTCTTGTTGTTTCTCTGGCTGCCTGGGAGAAGAGACAGACCCTCACCTGGCTACAGCCTCATTCCAGCAGTTGCAGCTCTCCCAGTTATATTTTACATCATGAAATGTGATCTATGTGACTTCTCCAACTTTTCCCTTCTCTCTAGTATTCAAAAATGAACAAAAAAGAGCTGAACCCATATAAGCTCTACAATTTATATAGAGGTACACAAACATAAATGTTTTCAAAATATGCAATAGAGGGAATATATCTGCATATCTGAAAGACCTATATCTATTAAACTGAGACAGAAATCATATGTTGCTTGGAACACAAGAAACAAAAAGAGTATATGTGAGGCAATGAACCACATGACTTTGGAATTCTCTATAGGAATATGCTCTGATGTTTTTCTAGAGTTCTATATCAGACAATATATTTGAACCAAACTGAGAATAAAAGAATTTCCTTACCACTTCGCATGGGACAGAGTTCTTGGTTGCTACCACTATCTGGTTTGTTGCTTTGGTTTTTGATTCTGTTTGGGCTTTATAGTTATGATGGAATCACTGTACCTAGATGTTCATCTGGTGTTCCTGATGCTATTCTACTTTATGAAATACTAACATTAGTGACTTTTGGTGAACATTCTCATTAGGAGGTAATATATTTTATTAAGCTAACTGCTAGTATTAAATAAAATATACAAACTTGTGGGCAATAATTCAGATTGAACACTAAACATCATAGATTCACCTTCCAAGTAACCTGCCTGGCCATGGGAAGCAGTGAGTTAATTCCTTGTTTTGCTTTGCTTTTCTGTGAGGCTTTTGCTTTCCCCATTAAAGAGTCTTTGTCTCAACCCAAGAGTTCTCTATGTTTTACTCTTCCCATTCTCTCCCTTACTGCACTGGTGGGAGTGAGTGAGTGGCTGTGTGGGGCTTGGCTGCTGGCTGGGGTTCAACCACGACACTCCTGAACCTGTGATGTTTAGTATTCAATCTGAATAATTAATTTTAGGTTCTAGACTTGGCTTTAAAAGGTGTTTTGTGGTTCTTTCATGAGAGACTTGACTATAGAGTATTTTTGTTGATTAAAAAGGAAAATGAAAATATCCTGCCATTGCTCACTATTTGCTGATCAGTTATCTGCATGATGATGATTCCTTCCAACGTGGAATTCTGTGATGCTGTACTTCATATGGTGGAACAGCATATGAGTACAGCTAGTCCAGTTCCTATGGACTACTTTAGTCTCAAGGATAGTGAAGGAACAGGAGACAGGATATCTAAGAAGTAAAATCTAAAAAAAAAAAAAGTGTCCATTATCTATGAGTTTATTTACATTTATAAATTTATAAATTTATTTATTTTTTATTTATTTTCTAATAAAAAAATTTCTATTTATATTATAGGCAGTTTACTACTAAACTGCCTATAACTGCACAGTTTTTAAGGCTAGCAAACCCTAATTAAATGCTTATTTTATTACTAGCCATTTAACATCAAATGAAAATTGAAGCCCACCCACTACAGCTCTCATTGCATTGTGATAGGTAATATCACAATGGAGGCATTCCCAGGGAGAAACTCTTGCATACTTCTGGTCAGGGGATGAAACACAAAAACTTGTCACATAAAGCAAGAGAAATGGAAGGGAGTGGTTTTTGCCTGGAAGTTTCATGGTGTCTGCTGTAGGACTAGGGCATTTCTATTAGTAATGGAAGGTACATTCAAGGCACTTCGAGACTTGTCCTTGGGGCAAAAAAAGTCACAGTGCAAATCAGTCTTGTCCACTGACTTTCATTTGACTGTTAAATAAGGGTTGTCCAAAATGGAAGTTAGGAAGGTGTTTAGGATTCTTGCACACAATTTTCAAATAATGATTAATAAAAAAAAAATCAAAACCAGAACTCTGAAAAGTTGATTAAAAAAATCAAGTGTTTAGTGATGGCATATTTGGTATTTCAGTTCACTGACTTGTATATCTTTTTTATTGTGCATATATTGCAATAATTAGAGCAATTGTGTATTAGGAAAAAAAAAACAAAGTAAGCAAGTAGAAATTAGTCATATGTTAGGTTGTGCTTGTTACTAAGAATATATAGGATGGTTTCTTATAAGTCTCACAAAACTGATTGAAGAAACAAAATCTGTTAGGCTTTTCTTGAGCTTTCATGTACAAATTACTTTGTAAGCTTCTCTCTTCTACCCAGAAAAAATATTCAACCAAGTACCTCATACTGTGCTACTGAAGAAAATAATTTATGTAAATCATTAATTTTTTGGTTCATTTTGTCAGCATTTCGAGTTCTTCAATGTGAGTGATGTTTCTTAAATCCCCCCAGTTTCTTCTCCAAATAAAGGGAAAAAATCAAAATCAAATAGAAGTTCAGGTATGAAGTAAAATACAGAGCGGCTCCTCAAAGTAAACTTTCTACTTTTATTCTGTGATTAAATAAAACATAGGTTTCTGCATATTTTGTTTTGATTTTGTGAAATAATGATATGAAGTGAAGTCTTCTTGGTATGATTTTGTCTTTTAACTAACAGTAGCTATAAATGCAGACACCAGAGTATTTGTCTTTGAAGCCTCACTATTAAAACCTCAAAGATATTTCTAGTACAAAGAGCTGTACCTATGCACCTACCTGTCTATCTATATTGTTTTAATGTGTAGTATTCATAAATAAAACGATGAATAATTTATCTCCACCTGTGCAGACAGATTTTACCACTGTAATCCTCTGTAACTGTCAACTCTGTAAGATGATGCTCATGCTGTAGGAGCCACTCCAATGAAACTTAACACAACTTTCTAGGTCTTTAAAGACAACATTCATAGTAAGACAATATTTTAAACAAGTACTCAGTAATGCTTAATTGCATTATCTGTCCAGAAAGGTATTTGAAGACATTTGAAGTACTACAAAATGCGGCTTCAATAAATGCACTTTCAATTACACATACCTTTAGCTGATGAAAGAGCTTGCAAGTCAATGACTTTGATTGCCTCACAAATTACAAATTTTGCATCCACCTGCCTCTTCTGGTGCTATTAATTAAATTTTTGATAGGTTGAGAGAGTTTTAAATATTTTCTTAATATTTAAGTTGAAATAGGTACCATGGGAGAAAAAGATTTTTTAACCTTAATTGCTGCAAACAAGCATATTTGTTTGTTTTTATTAAATTGGGCAGTTTAGGGCACAAGAAAAGTCAGCAAGTTTGAAAACTTTATCATTTTCTTTCAGAAAAATGAAAAGCTTTTTGAATGATTCTCCATACTCAGTGCAAGTGCACTGTGAATGACCATAGAAATAGCTTAGTTTCTTTAAAGAACTTTTATATACCTAAACAGGATTCTGTGTCGTCCTGTTTGATTTACATGGAGTTTTTATATACCCTGGATTATACCTAAATGTCATCATGAACAGTCCTGTGAGGTAAAAATGTGGACCTGCACAGTAACTGATTATGTTTTACCTGTCCCTGAAAAACTAAAGCAGATGCTTTGGGTGTTCAGAAGAGACACAACACATTTTACCTTTTTTTAAATTTTTTTTGTAGAATCTTGCAGCAAGCAGGAGGCAATCTACTAATCCACTCTATTCAGAAACTACAAAAGTAAAGTCAAGGAGTTTGGTTTTGCTAAGTGCAAATGTGTACTTACAACATTCATATGACTCTATGGGAGATACTTTATGGGCATTACTTCTAAACATGAATTGTTACTGCAACAAAAGAAACACGTCAGCATGAGAAGTTAACACTGAATGTTAATCACAGTAGCTTATAGGTTTTGAGTAAACTTGTTTTCTGCAGTCTTTTGTATAATTCATATATATGCCATTGGAAATCCATGTTTTTTAACACTTATACTAAAAAAATATTGATTTTGCTCCCTAACTCCTATCTTTTTTTAACTTTTTTTTTTCTCCTGTGCCTCAAAGTACTGCAAAAGTCAAAACAGTATAATGCACAAAAAGAAGAAAAAGAAAAATTGAGTCCTGTTTTTTTCATTAATGAAACAAACTCCAAAATTTCTTCCTCCTTTCTCTCTACTTCTACATATTTAAATTTTTTGTCTTTACTCTACTTCCAGGAGAAAGTCATAGGTTGTGAATGAAATTTTCTTTGCTGGTGGCTTCACATGGGCTTTGGATCAACCATTAATATGTCTATTTTGGTTGCACATCAATTGATTTTTACAGCTGCTCTTGACCTTGCAGTATTCTAACAATAAGCTCCCAGGAAAAAACTGTTACTAGGGAGCTTTTGGATCTGCATGATAACTGAACAGGGACTTTGAGAATGACACATCAGACAAGAGCATTAATTTTTAATCGGTTCTTCTGATTTTCTAAATTTTACCTGGTGTTTCCCCCAGACTGTTTTGTGAGCATCTCCAATGGAATCTCACCACGATTATCAGGGATCTGGAACACACAATAAATGAAGTGACGGTGGAAGAGTTGGCTTTCTTCAAGGTGGAAGAGATTGTCTGAAGAGTTAGGAAACATTTGCCTTCAGCCTAATGTGAAGCTAGTGGTAGGAAAAGACACAACAGATTATTTGAGAAGAACACAGTGATAATATGAGAAAGGAAATTCCGATTAGGTATAAGGAAAAAAAACTCGTCTGGGAACAGGTTGCCCAGAAAGGCTCAGGAACCTCCATCCTTTGCTGAACAAGGCCTAGGGCATCACCACACAATTGGATCTACTTTGAGTTTGGGCTTGGACTAAATGGTTTCCAGATCTTCCCATAGAAATTGTCCTATGTTGCTAAATTTTCTTCCAATTGTAATGATAAATAGCATTTTAATTTTTTTCCCTTGGACTTTTATTTCATATTCCACTTAACTGCAAATGCCACCAGTATTTTTATTTTCTAACCACATTATTTTACAAAGACCCCATAATAATCCTAGGAGCATCTATGAAGGTTGCAAAGTTTGTGCCTTTCCTATTCCTTCACTTGCCATTGCTCCTAGGATAAGGGAACAGAGAGCAGCAGTACTTCTTACAGATGTATTTGAACAAGGCCCTATCTAAAACAGATAAAGTGCTGCCAGGAAGGTCGCATGGTCTTTATGTAAGAAAAAAGAGAATTATAAAGTATAAACACCTATGAAATGTAGTGCTGTTGGAGACCATGTGACCTGCAGTTATGTTCCAGTGATACAATGAACTTGTTTGTTTTGAAAATCACTTTTACTGCATTCTTTTATTATATGAAAATCACTAAGAAGTTTACTTTTTTTTCTCTCTTATCAATCATGTTTCTGCAAAAATTCATAAGGTTTTAAAACCAGAAGCATACAATTGATCTCTCTCTTTACATAAAGTATCAAGGCAGGCCTTTTTAAAACACAAGGAAGCATCTTTTTATGCTATAGAGAAAAATCAGTTGTTTGTGCTTGTAATTTACACATGTGACTGAATATAAATGTAAGTACTATAAATTAATCCTTTTTGTATTCCTAGTAGCCTATGAATTTTATTTCTACTGCCTCATTTACAGACATCAGCTGCATAATTGACGGTGATAATTACTGTGGAATTTTTGCCAGACATAGGATTTTCTCTGGAGCCTTGGAGTCAATGTTTATAGTTTTTATATAACCTTTGAAATGCATGAGGGTAATGTGATTTTATGTTTTTGTCTTAGCAAGTGCTAGAGGAGCACTGGGTTGTAGTGCTACAGCCAGCAGATTATTCTGAGATGTTTTGAACAGCTGCTTTCAAAAAAAACCTTGGCAATGATAGTGTAGTCCTTCATTTTCTTGACTGTGTAAGTTAGAAGTGCAAATGGAAATGTGTCCTTGGATTACAGCTGTCAAAAATGTGTGCTTTGCTTTTACTAAAGTGCCCAGAAATAGATCTTTTGGCAGCTGTGTTTCCAGATACAAGTTCACTGTAACATTTACTATAATGTTCGTTCTTTTTCCGTGATATTTCCTGTGCCATGTTCTGATCCTTGAGTTGTTTGGATTTATTTGTGCTACTTGAAAGAAAACATTCATGAGTTATCAAAAACTGTTTTCCTGAATGTCTCTCTATTGTAAGAAAGTATTTGCACTATTTTTACTTAAAGAGCTCTCACACGGGGCAAAATAAAAAGTTGAGTAAAGTCCAGGCTGACAGGTTTTGCTAGGCCTAGATGTTGCAGTTTGTTGCTGAGTGAGGCTCTCTAAATGCAACACCACTAGAGTTTGCAAGAGTTGCAAGGGATGGTGTTCAAGAAACATTATATCAAGTTTTTGTGCATCCTAGCTTAAACTGTAGTTAATGGATTTTGGTAAATCAAACCCACTGTCTTCTACCTCCTGGAGTTCATTGGTCTCAAGCTTTTTTTAAACATAGGCAATTTTTTTCCTCTTTATTCTTTCTTCTTTCTTTTTCTTTTCTATTAAACGCAAGTAACTTTAACTATATGGTAAATGTATCAAGTAACATAAAATAAGTTAAATTTAATTAAATTAAATTAATAAATAACTAAAAGCCCTGGGGCATTTTTCACATTCTTGTAGTACTGAAAAGATCACCTATGATGTTGAGTTCAGTGGGCTCACTAGATTATTTCAACCCCACTTGAAGCTATAACACCTTGGAAATGGAGGGAGTAATATCAAACATGTATTTTTCATTTCAAGCAATTTTCTGAAATCTTCTTTCTTTTCAGTGATTTTGTGTCTATTTCCATAAATAGGTGTCTAAATAGGTGTTTAAGATGAAGATGTTTTCAAAATCTTCGCTGCTGATATGCAAGCAGTGTACAATAGTGCACAACCACCCTCCAAACCTTACACTGTCATGTTTTCATATGGATGTTTTAATTTAAGTGCAGCAATATTGAGATTGCACAATCCCACCTCTTCTTAATATGTTTCTTGATGGTTTGTTCGGTTATTTTTTTCTGTAGGCAAATTATCATTTACACTGTCATGGTATCTGATTCCTAAGTAGACATTAGCACACAAATTTTCACAGGACTGCTGGAAAACAGAAAAATATACCCATCCTATTTTACAAAAATAAAGACAAATATATAGAAAAAAGGAAATAGTGGAGACCACACAGAAGTCTGTGTCAAACAAGAGATTTTCTAGATCCTAATAGCCATCCTAGTTTATCCCTAAGATTTGGCTGTAATGTAATTAATTATAAGAGGTAATGCTACAAACCTCAGGTCCAAGGAATCTTCCACTCTCTTAACCAGGATTCCATGTGGCTCAGTGTAGAATGGATTTGGTGAGTATGAATGCATGGGGTTTGACACAGGAATGGATTTGGGTGACTTCTCAGCCTACCTCATATTATTTTTAATGTCAGAAGAATATTAAGGGATAACTATAAAAGTAAGGTTTTTTTCTGCAACTCAAATATTCTTCAAAAAAAGATTCTGAGTTTTAGAGACACAAATAGACTGAAAAAGGAACAACGTGGTTAAAGAGACATCCCTTTATGTTCAAAATTGTCTCTGTTTCAAGATGTTAGTAAGCTTTCAAGAATTTATTGAGCTTATATGCTAGGATTTATTTCTAGGGTGTTTTGCTAATCCAAGTGTATAATTTTCATTCTAGAGGATCTTGATTTGGAGTCAGGCCTTTCTTTGCATACCCATTTTGTCCTTGGGTGTTCCATTCCGATTTAAATTTCAATTGAGAAACTCAGTGTTTACTGTTAATATTGAACACTATCTCTAAAGAATTAATGATTGTCATAACCTCTCTTTAGAAATCCTAATATTTTTCTGGTGTGGATGTACAGCATTTTCTTTGGTTATCTAGTACAAAAAGCAGAATAAATGACATGATTTTAATTTATATAAGGTATTTTTCTGTTGAATATTAAATATCTGGAAGATTTGCCTGGCAAATTTGAAGTCTTAGTCAATAATTTCTTTAGAAATGTAAAATTCTCTTTCAAATCAATATGCACTAACAGTTTTAGATAGAACTTGGGAAGAGCTATGGCAATATAAGCCTTATAATGGTTCGTTACTAACTCTTAGTAGAAGCTAGATAGCAGAATAAGCAATCTTGTACTGAGTAGGTTGTTTGAAAGGTCTTTAAGACTACTTTTGAGAGAATGATGAATCCTAAATCCAGGTCTGTCCCTATGTGTAGTATGCATGCCTATCCTAGATCTGGAATTTAAGACAAGAAGAGGTGCTTGCATTCCATGACAACAGCTTTCAGTAAGAAGCAGGTAGCATTTCAAGTCTTCATTTGGGCAAAAAAGTTTATAACTCTTTACACAGTCATGTAAATATAGGAAAACCACACATATTTTTTGTTGAGTCAAATTTTATAATGCTTGGCAGACAAGGAAGATTTGAGAATCTTTGAAATTGTCCCTTTTACCCTTTTTCCAATTTGGGTGATCTTTAAATGGCATGGATGCTTTCAGCACTGTTTTTTTTTTTTTTAATGAAAGTGCATGATAATTCCTATAGCTATTCAGATGTTTTTACAGTGCAGATAACTCTTCAGATTAAAGTCTACTATAGGTTTCCATTTCACTGGGGCACACCTATTCATAACACAGAATGCTGATGGTCCTTTGAAATTGAAGTCTGAGCTACCATTTGCAGAGTTAAAGCCCTTCACACCGTCAAGGAAAATTTTGTCTGATGTTTGTGGCTACTTCCCAGTGGCTCACCTTTTCTGCTGAATTTATTCACCATCTAGTCCATCTATTACTCTTTATTACCAGTCTGTGCAGGCACCACAGCACTCTGCTCAGGAAAGCTACTATTTTCTTCCCTTTTCTAAAGCCTCATTTGAAAATTGCCAGGTTACTTATGTGTCCTCTTGACTGCGCCACGAAGGAGGCTGCTGAACTGTGGGGAAGTGAGCAGGAGCAGCAACCAATTACTGTTCTCTGAGGCAGCTCTGGCTTTCAAAGTGATCTAGTGGCCTGATTCCATAAGCACTTTCCAGCCCAGCTGAAGGTGGAGTGGGGAGGGAAGTCCATTAGACACAGTCCATTAAATATAATTAAGCAATGTATTTGTTTTCTGAATTTTTCTGCCTTCTTTGTTACTTTATGCTTCTTTGTGCTGTGGTGTGCAAGTGATAAGACAATAAACATTTACTCAATAATTCTTTTACTCATTATTATTTCTTCATTTTTTACTCACTCTAAAAGTCAGATTTTATAGCTTACAATAAAAAAAGGGTAAATCCCTCTGCTTAAGAGCAGGTGGATAACTGCAGTCTGAGTTTTTAAACTTACCTGGAACTATTTTTAATGTTTTTTTTTTCTTTTATGGAACTTTATTTAAAGAAAATTTTCTAGAGAAAATAGAAAAGCTGAAGGTCTACCAAGCAAATTAGAAAGGAAAATTTAGCAGTTTATTTATCTCATAGTTAGAAGTTAGATTGTAAATAAATGTGTTCAGAATGTTTTGTTTGTTGCTTTTAATATCTTTTAGTAAAATATGTCGCTCAAACTGCCAGAAAGAACTGCCACCCAAATTGTAATATTTATTAAAGAAGTAATTTATTCAATTTCTCATTAGGTTTAAAGAACTCTCTGTGTACTCATGATTTATAAAAATTCTCTCTTGGATCTACTTTTATGTATGAGCACAATTCATTTTCTTACATAACCATTTAGATTTGGCTTATAGTATTTAGAAAGAATTATTGGCCTTTCACTCAGCTTCTTTGTTTGATATACATTCTGGTTAGAAACTTACAAATAGATTTTTTCATTAAATATATTTATGCAAAAAATAAAGTCTTTTAAATTCATGAATTTATTCTGGAGAGGGTGTTTTCAGCTTCCCTAATGTAGTTGAAACTTGAACTATTTTAATAAAATCTTTAATATTACCCAAAAGTTAGCTATCAGACTTCTTTTTATATTGTTTTTTTCCATATTTGTGGGGAATATTTTTTGTTGGGATTTGTTTATTTGTAGTATTTATTAAAAAACTTTCTTAAGTCAGATTGTTGTCATTCAAAGTTCATCCACAGCCTTCTGCTGTACTGGGCCTATCCAACATGTCTTGGAGGTCAGTGACTTTATTTGAATTGTTCCTGTGTGTGTAATTAACGTTGAAACTGTTGTCTGCAAAAGTTGTTCATTAGGTGAGACACCTTAGAAAAGTGAGCACAGTAACAAAAAAGAAACCAAAAAATTTAAACAAATACAGAAATTTTCACTGTTTATTTCTAGAAACAGAATTTTTGAATCCCTTAATGAAAAAAACTGACATAAAATTTATAAAAAACAAAATATCTTGAGAGAAATAATATCTCTCAGTGAACTATTTAATACAGACTGAAAAAATCACCCAGAGGAATGGAGGTAACCCTTCTGAAGTAGTCTCTTTTTGAAATAATTTAATGATCAGTATAATTTTTGTCAAAGAAATAGCTTCTGAATACTTCATTTTTAGAAAAGCTTAACTTTTGTCTGTAATATAACACTGGCTAAGTCCAGCTACCTTTTTGAAATTATTTTAGTTTTCCTTCTTTTTCCCTGCCAAAAGTCACTAGTTTTCTTCTGACTTTGTTCTGATAAGACACAAGGTCAATATAAACAACTAGGCCATCATACACATTGTTTATTTGGTTTTTTTTAAATCTCAGTTGCACAAAATTTGGTTGGTTACTTTTGTGTTTTGTTAAAGTGTGCTGAACAAAATCAGTATTATTTTCCTTTTATTTTTTCATTATTATTCTGGTCCCCTCAGTAAAGTCAGTATTTTTTTTCCATTTACTAAGATATAAAAAATTTTCATTAAAAGAAAACTAAATAGGTGAAAGGGGAGCTCCAGTTTGGCTGATCTGACAATAAGAGACAGTAACTGAACAGTAGTTACCAGTCAGCTGACTTGTGATTTTCATAAGACAAACAGAGATATCATGGTGATATTTGTTTTATGCTCTAAATAAAAATACTAACAGTAATGTTCTAATGAGGGCAAAAATGATGACATTTTGATATTGTCATTATGTCCATATATATATATTTTTTTTAGTAGAATAAGAAAATATGGAAATGCAGATATTTTTTGAAAGTATTAAACTTCAGTCTTTAAGGTGCATCTGAAAAAGTTTTTCATGTTCTTGTCAGTAAGTCCAGAGTAAACATTTTTCTCTTCAATGGGACTGGAGAATGCAAGACTATGAAAATCAGAAGTCACGTGTGAGCTGGAGACCATGCATTCACACAGGCCGAACTTCAAATATTAAGCAGGGAAGTCTCAACTAAAATTAACTGTTGTGTGATAATTACTGGTGTAGAAAACATTGGGAAATGAAACAGGAAGGAAAACACAGGCAGCACCTGTATGTTTACCTGATAAATAATTTTATAAGATGTAAAATATCTATTTTTCTCTATGTTTAAAGCTTTAGCGCAGAGTCTATTAGAACATGCCACCAGTACAGAACCTACTGGAGCATAGGTTGTTACTGGAGCATTTTTGAGTGACTTATGAAAATTAAGGTTGATGTTTAACATAAATCTCTATATCTTTTAGGACTGGGTATCTCCTTTTGGAAGTTATGTGAAACCAAGGACTAAAATGTGTTCATATTAGCTTTAGATGGACCACTGTCTTAATTATTTTCATCTGTAGGTTTCAACTAATTGAATTGGAAATGCTTTCATTTAATTGGAATCTTAGACAGTCTTACATTTATTTTCTGAATTTCATCAGCTTCACATTTAGATACTTTGAGTATCTGGTGAGAAATGTAAAAATTCTGTGTACGCTTGCTTCTGAACAATGCAAGAAGTTTATTTCCCTTTTTTCTCACCTTAACCACATAGTATTTTTAATTTTCTTAGAGTTGTGGAGGCAGTAAGATGTCCACTGAAAAACCTCTTCATGGATAACGTATGTAAAAACTGAATGTTCATCAATCAAACCATAAATTTAAAAAGAAAAATTCAGGATCCAGGGATTTTGTGAACAGGCTTCTAGTGTGAGGTTTCTACCTGTTTACCAAGTACTCTGTAAATCTTGCATTGACTCAGAACTAATTGCCTTGTTTCAGATTTGATGGAGATGGGATTTTTTTTAATTGCACTATATCATTAAACATCATTAATATTTTTAACAATATTGTTTAATTAATATTAATGTTAAGATTATTTGGTCTTGGTGTGTTTTCAACAGTGGAACTCCTGAAAATATTAGTATTCTTGAAAATAACCTTGATATTGTTTAGTTAACATCACTGGTGTAACATATGAGCAGACTACTGCTACTGTATTTTCACTTTTATGCTTTTCTTGTGGCTATTATCCATTAGCCTTTTTGGTTTCCAGGCAATCCTGGTTCACTCTGTCCCAAATGAAATCTTGATACATTTTGTCTCTTTCTGGTCCATTGCATCTCAACAGTATTCACAATCTCATGACACCCTCTTACTCACCTTGATATTCAAGTATAACATTATCTCAGTGTTAATGGTAATGATGGGCAATTGAGAAACTCAATTTATTTCACCTGTAATTGATTTCACCTGCTTTCTACTAATCATACTTTGTTATAACGTCTTGCTTCATCACCAATTTCAAAAACAATCCTAGAATTGTACAGATCAAGTGGAATCCCTTTTTTGTATAGATGACTTTTCTCATTCAGGCTGTTCTGTAGGGCTGCGGATGCTAATGGTGGATCAGTGAATAATTTCTGCTGTTTTTTCACAACAGTTTCAGACTTCTGGCTCCCTCAACATCTGTGGCACTACTCAGCATCTCGTGTCAAAATGAGACTCATGAGATGTCTCATCTTGAGACGAGATAGTCCTCAACACACACACACACACACACAGACACATGCACACACAAAAATGATATTGTTTTGCCCCTGTGGAAATTAATGTTAGGGGAAACTACTAATTTTATTTAATTTTTTTTTGGCCAGAACAGGATCACTTGATAACTTACACTTTTTTAAAGTTTTTATAGCTAGTTATGACTTTAGTAATTAGCACACTGCAATTTGACATAACATCTGCCTGCTTGCTTTGTCCTGCTCTGTTATTCATGACTTATGGCACTGCTGAAATTAGAGAACATTTTCAAAGCTAAATTAAACTAAGTAAACAAGTATTTTCAAAAGGAAATACATACTTAATCTATTAGGTGGTACAAATATTAAAAACCATACTATTTAAAACACATCGGTGTTGATCCTTTGTTATGTTCCTCAAGGAAAAAAAAATTACTTTAGAAATTATCACAGCCTATAAAACTGGTTTACGTATTTGCACAAAAGCAAAGGAGTACCACAATAGCATCAAAGTTTATGTTATTTCCTATTTAGTGTATTCTTTCTATTTTTAAGAACTTATAATAATGTGGTTACGAATCATAACTTAATTACTCAGTCTATCAGTTGCTTTCTTAATTTACAAAATGTCAGCCTAAGTTTTCAGAGGAACCTGATATTCCATGTAGAGTCAAACTAGACAGACTAATAATGAAGCTGAAATGAGCAGAACTGTAACTGTGTCAATGAGTTGATTTAATAAGGTTAGCATCTGTCACTTCCAAAAAGTTTAGCATTAAGGCCCTACATATAAAGATGCCTTTGCCAGGCTCAAGATTAGTTGTTAGTGAGAAATACCAACAGAAAATGTCAATGTCTTTGGCATCTGTTTCAAGTAGAGAAAAGTTCCCAAATGGTGTTATTTGTCTTTACTGGTGACATAATGGATTTTACAGGAAGGAGTAATATTTCTAAGATACTTCAGCGATTGATGCCTAAGAATCAGAGACATCCAACATCAAAAGTTCAGGCCAAGCTGGCTTACAGGTCTTTTAGAAGAGGATGTGAATACCAGAATAGTACTGTTTCCTTAAGGCTTCTCTGTGGCCACAAGATTAAATGTGTTTTAAAACAACTATTTAATTTTTTTCTTTCCTGTTCTCTTTACCTATGTTCAAACCTGTTTTATGCAAACCCAGGAGAAATTACGGTCCTCAGTTAATTTGAACTCTCCTGGCTCTACTTAATTTCTCCCTTGAAATAATAAAGGTGGAAGACTGGAAAGGAGTCATGCAATACAGAATCTATAGCAAACATTAAATCTTCACTGTCTATTTTGTATTTTTTTTTTGGTCAGATGTTGGTAATGTTTTCCTTTGTGTCTTCACTCACAAAATCCCAGTGACTGTACCTCAGATGACAGTTTCCCTATGAAAGGTACAACAAAGAACCTTCGGACATTGCTTTTATTTTAATACTATTCACAATATAATGAAAGGTTTAGCAAAAAAAGTTACATTTCCTGCAGCCTAATGACTGAAATCCTCTAACAATTGCATCATTAATTCCTTTTAAAGTCTAATCTAAGATGACTTAGATTTCAACTTCTATAACTTAGGCAGTTTACTTCATGTCCTGCCCGACCATGGATGCTGTAGCTCAGACTTACTTTTGAGGGTTTTTCCCCCCCTATTTTTGACAAATCTGTCCTTGAGACTGTGAACAGAGAATTCTCCACATGGAGGCTTAGTTCTAATTGTTGAAATGTCTCACATCTTTTTTGCTGGCTTTCTGAGATCTGCTGGTTCATATATTCAGTAATATGTGAGTGTAAGCTGGCTGAGCTGAAGGGATAATGACATGATAATCTAATGAGAACCTCTTCCCTGTTGCTAAGCAATATGATAGGAACTTCCCTTGCTAAATATAATCTACACAAGTAATTAGGGAGAGATGCATGGCTGAGGCAGTTCAGTAGACTGTGTTTTCCTAGACATTTCTGTGACTCACAAGTGCTAATTGTAAGTCCTGTAAGTGTGCTGACTAACTTTTCATGCATTCATATCTCACTGTGGTGGGAAGGTTTAAATAGAGAGGAAAAAAAAACCCAAAAGACAATCATGCCCATAGAAATTGTCAGCCCAAAGTGATGCATTTCTAGTGTAGATTAATTTCCCAGATAAATGACTTCATAATTTATTTTTACAGCTGCATTTTCATATAAAACAATATATATACCCTCGAAAAACTTAAATAGGTGAATGCTGGAAACCCCGCTTTCTGCAGCTGCAGTGCCATATGATACTAACAAAAAGGAATTTCTTTCCTCCACAAAAAGCTGTTTTATTTCAGTCTATAATCTGCTCATCATAGAAACAGTTCAGAGAGTATATGAACAAAATGCTTTGAGTTAAAAAAAAAAAGTAAAACCCCAAAAGATTAAAAATGAAAAGATAAAAAGAAAGTGTGTTGATTTAAGGACTAAGTTTCCTGAACATAAAAGCAAATTGTCTCTCATCACCACAGAATTTTATATGTAGATATCCTTTGTGATTCTTAGGACACAAAACATTTTTCAGTATATCCTACTATAACATCTGGGCACTCACTGGGCATTATAAACATAGTGAGGAATAAACAGGAGTAAACATTATCTGTCAAACTCCATGTTTGCCTCATGGTATTATTAACTTTTAAAGTTTTATCTCTGTGAAAAGCATGCCTTTGAAGGGCATATGCCTTTTGATTATTTTAGTAGTGTTTTGCACAGCTTGTGGATATTTCATAAATTATATTTATGTTTAGAAATCATTTTTTGTTATTCTATATTCTATCCAATCATTTGTCCTGTTACATGTGTTAGTTGAACATATCTAAGTTTGGAGTTCCCAGGATTAACATTTCATAAACTGAGTATGGGAATAGTATCTAGACAGACTGCATTCACTTGGTTCTCCATAATAGATGAAATATCCTTAACTATGCTTTTCAAAGGCTTTTTATACAGATATTGCATGGCTCACCTGATATACTCGAGGTAGACTGTTTTCCAGCACTTTTTACATCATTTTCTATACTTCACAGGAGAGCATATATATGTGAATCTGGCTAAAAATATATAGCTGTTTAAATTTTTATGGGGTAGCAATGGGATTCATTTTCAAACTGAGATATTTTTGAGTTGCTTGGGTATTTTTGTCCCCTTTTCCAGGCTTTTCTCCATTTTTTTCCTCAGAAATGAGCTAAAACCAGTACAGTCCTTTGTATTTCGCATACTGACAAAATATTTGTTTAAAGAAGCTGCATCTTGAAAGAACAGTCTATTTACAAACCAAAGCCACTGTACACTCTTTATTTTTAGGGCTGATTTTATCACACAGAGCTACTCAGAAAATCTAACTGAAATTTAACTGTAGCACAGAAATTAGCATCGAACTCTGTAACGATATAACACAGTTTCAATAGGATTGTTACTTGGTCAGCTTTGAGTTAGTTGGAATTGGAATTGAATAAGAACAGAAGAGAAATTGTTATTACAATTTCCACAAGACATCATCTGTCTTGTGGACAGATGTATGAAAAAAAACAAACATACAAAAAAACTGTATGACTTTTTTTTTTTTTTTTTTTATTTTTTGTGAACACTGCATTTTATGGCCTGTAAAATGCATTTCAAGCTTTCATTGCATGAAAAATTATTTATCAGAAATTCAGGCAGATAAAGACCAACACTGCTGTTAGAGCATTACATGTTGCCATGATCAAACGAGAAATTACTAGAATCAGACTTACTCAGTGCCTTAGACTACTGTTATTTTTATGTTAAATCCAAAAAAGCTACCTTG
>WBNO01017856.1:0-101380 GCA_013400575.1 Peucedramus taeniatus | reverse complement strand
ATACACTCATCTCCTCGGAGAGAGAGAGAGGAGAAACTCAACTCCCAAACACCGACCAGATGTCGAAGAAACGCAAAGCCCTGGAGGGCGGCGGAGCCCCGCTCCCCCCCGAGGACCCCAGAGCCTGCTTTGGGGCCGGCGAGGAGCAAGGTAGGGCGGCGGAGGCCTGCAGGTGGCCGGGCGGCTGGCGGCTGGCAGCCCACCGCAGGGACTGCCGGCCTGGCCGGCCTCCTGCAGGCCACCCGCGCTGGGGTGGCCTGGGCGCTTAGGCCGGGCTGTTCCCATGGCCGGGGCAGAGCTGCGGGGCTGCTCCCACCGCAGCCACGCCGGACTCGTGACGGGGGAAGGAAGAGGGTGTGGGAGGGTGGCTGAGGGGAATGGCAGCTCTGCCAAGCAGTCCGGGCTCCCTTCCCCAGTGCAGTTTGTCACTGGCATGGGCATAGCCACAGTGCCTCATTGATTTGTAGCTTGTATAAATCTGTTTGGGTGTGCTCCTAGCCGGGGCAGCAAATGAGCTATAGGCACCTAACATACACGCTGTGGCTTTGTGTGGGTCCAGTTTCCTCCAGCAAGCCCCTGTCCCTTGTACGATTTCAGTTGCGTCCACTGGGGCTTCAAACGCTGCTCTTGTAGGGCACTTTGCACCCAGCTAAAGTTGGTTTTGCTGTAATTTTCAAGATCCAAGTATTTGTGGTGAAAGCTGTTCCGCACTTTTTGATGAAATAATATGAACGTAGCAGCCGCATGGTGTAAAATCGGCTGTGCACACAAGTGCGAGGGAGTTTTGCAGCCAGATTTCTTGTTGTTCAGCCAGCCCACTGGGTTCCCTTCCTTTGTGTTTATTTTAACAAAGTGGGCCCAGGTTAACCAAGCTGAGCTACAGGGCTTTGGGCTTGTGGCTGTAATGCAGAGAGGAGAGGAAAATACTGGTTGGATTCAGAGCAATGTTTCAGGCTGTTGCGAGTGGCTGTGGTGGGAGATAGTGGGTGTGTGGTGGGTTCAGATGATGGTGTGAGTGTGTCTCTGTGCATGCTCGAATTTAGAAACATGGTTTTTTTGCCTGGGCAGGTGTACACCAAGCAGGGAGGGATGGCATGAGTGTGTTTTCCAACATGGAGTCTGTAGCCCTTTTTGTAAACGATGTGAAAGATCCTAATGTCACAAATCACCCACACAGTGAAACTCCCTTACCACCATGGATGTGTCTGCTTTTGCAAGGAAATATTTCCAGCACAGTGGTTGGTGTGTTCTGGTTTCATTAGAAAGGAGCACTGAAATTCATCATTTTTCTCAAAAGATATGGTTTAGGGTATATGTGGTTGTTGGTTTTTAATTGCTTGGCTCTTCCACAAGAAAATAACATGTTTATATTGTCTTGCCATGTCTCTGCTTAAGACTAATCTTGACATGGGAGGGATATTTTCAGACCCTGTCAATGACTTTATATGCATGACAGCATTCAATGTTTTTGCAATGTGGAATTTTGCTGTTACTAACCTGGAAAATCTTACCTCTTTGTCAGCAATAGTGGAGGTTAAATACAGAAAGGGTATTCAGCAGAGATTCAGCATTCAGAAACTTTGGTGTAGATTACATGTAATTTTAATTTATGTATATGCCAGCAGTGGGTGTAGAAGCACCTGACATGTTATTGCGATGCAGTGATGCTTGCCCGGTTAGAAATTTTTTTTTTTTAAATGCCTTTTTTTTTTTTTTTTTTTTGTTTGTTTTTTTTTTTTTTTTTTTTTTTTTTTTTTTTTTTTTTTTTTTTTTTTTTTTTTTTGTTGTTTTGTTTTGTTTTAACTCCACAATAATATTTTCGGTAACACATCTGGTTATGTAACAAGAAATAGAAAACAATATAACTTTAAAACAGGATTGTTCTTTTTCTTGATTTCAGTATACACAAAACAAATGAAATGGAGAATGAAAAAATACTTGATAAAGTATTGATGTGTATCCAAAGGGAGTAAATTAGGTATCATTTTCCTCAAAAGGGGACACAATGTATTTTGTAAATCAGACAGATTGAAAACTCGTGTTTTGCACCTAGATAATCCAGGGTCTTGTCTTTTCCATTGTAGTAAATAATGAAATTTGGCAAAAAAAAGTACTTTTATTTCTAAGCTTATATATATTTTTGTGAACTTCTGTTTATTTTCTTCCTCCTATTTTACAAGAAGGAATGTTGCATGTTAATTACATTGTCTGTGCCTATGTAACTGTAGAAACCATTAAGAGTGTGCAATGTATCACAGTCTTGTAGGGAATGTATTTTTGTGTAAGATGGTGGGTGTGACACTTTCTTAAGGCATGAGATGGGAAGTTTTTTTTTTTTTTATTAAGCTTAAGCATCTTACTATGAAGCATTGTGCTCTTACAGCAGGTTTACTACCTCTGTGGAGAAGGCATACTTGCTAAGTTTGGAGGGCAGGTGTGTAGTGTTTGCCTGGAAGTATGGAGAAACCATGTAACACCTGGGGTTTAGCGTTAAAATGTGTGTGCTTTGGGAGCGGGGAGGCAGGGAAGGCCAAATGGGCATAAGTAAACCAAGGGAAGAAAAACAGAGAGCTCTGATTTCTGGAGGCTGTCAAATCCTGTATTCCTGCAGAAGCTGAATGCAGAAGTCCGGCTGTCCTCAGCTAACGAGGTGACTTTTTTCAGAGACAGAGCATGAATGAGTGAGAGCCTAGATCGAGGTCTGCCATCTTATTCTTCTATGTTACCTGGTCAGGTGAGAGCAGGTGTTTCTAATAGAGGAGTCTCAGACCCTTTTGAGGGTCTGCACTTCTGTTTTTAAATATTAAGAGAGTGGGGACTAATTCTTAGCTGCTCCAGACTGTCTTGGATATTTGGCCAACTGAAGTGTGCGCTTGCAGAGTTTCATTCAGCTCTTGTTTATCCTCACTTGACAAAGCTGTGGGTGGATAGACACTATGTAGGCCACAATACAGATTTTTCAAACTTCCTTGGTGTGGCTTTGTTTTTATTCTCCTTCAAAGTATTTTATGAAGGACTCTGTAATCCATACTGTAACCTTGCTTTTTATTCTGGGCTCTGATGCTGTACATTTCAGCCTCACTGGTGTGGAGAGGAAATAAGGGATGAGGTTGCTCTATATCTCCCACCTTCTCAGCAGCAACAGCCTGAACCTGTCTGTCTGATTCAAGGCGCTTCACTGCTTCACGTTATTAAGGGGGAGGCTCATAAGGCTCATTCCCATAATCTCTGAAGACACAGTGGCATCTTTTGCAGAGAATTCAGGTTCTTACTTGAGCTGAATTGCTTCTCAGAGGTGTCCATTTCTTTACCCTGATTGTCCATGAAGCTTAGGGTAACTGCACTGGTTTATTTGTCCCAATTAAAGTGGCAGGAATTCAAGCAAAGCTGATAAGGTCCTAATGGAGAAACCAGATATGGTTGTTCAGTGTGATACCCAGCATGGAGGAGGTGGGATTTGTCTGTTGAAACTCAGCTCTCAGCACTCTCTTTATAGTCAGGAAGCAGAACATTTCTAGGGATCAGTTCATCTCTTCCTGAAGTGGAACTCTACATTTAGTCATCAGAATCAGATCTGAGATGTGCTGTTGCTGCCAAGTGAATATTAAAGTAGTCCAAACATCTAGCATGGATGTAGACAGCTGTATTTCAGCAGATGACTCCTGACTTTTGACCAGATCTTTCAGGCTTCAGTGCAAGTCAAATGACAAAGATACTTCTCAGATGAATTTGAAGCAGAGGACTTCCCTTCTGGAATAACCCTTTTGCTCAAAATTGTAGTACAAAAAAACTGAAGAAGGGTCCTCTTTCTGTGAATTACTTTCTTCTATGAATGTGTTGAAAGCTAGTGTAGAAGTTGTGAAAATGGAGGGTGTTGGTTTAAAAACAAACAAATAAAATATGGACAGTGCTCAGGACCAAATGCAATGTGATCTTGTGCCTAAATTATACAGTAATGCTGCTCACAATTTTCCAGTGGTTTCTGGATAGAGTGCAATTCAGTATTTTGGAAATTGCAGAGATTTTTGAGCATGATGGATTCAAGGAGGTAGTAATCTGTAAAATCTCATTGGACTGCTCTTTCTCAATTTGCATTTTGTATGAAGATAAATAAATGCATTTCTTCCACTTCCCCTGTGGTCCAGTTGTTCAAATGGTCTCCATTGTGACAAATATGAGTTATAGTTGAAAGTTTTCTGTGCTTTACAAAACTGGTCTCTAAAGAGAGAATTCTTGTAAAACTCTTCTAGAGACAAAGTTGAACTCCTGTCTGGCCACAAGTAACTTTTAAGCTGTGATAACTTTTTTTTTTTATTTCAGTGGTAGTGACCATTTACATAGAAGTTAATCATATGCATAATGTTTTCAAGATTTTGATGGTCTTAGCTATTATTAATCAAAGGCCTCTTGAGGGTCACTTCTATGCAAGGGATATTTCCCTAATAATTAGTAGGGGGAACAGTTTATGCTAAACTATTCTCTCTGACTAACACTTGATGATTTGTGTGACTGCTTAGCATTCACATTTGTCTTGAAATTTGGTATGAAGTTCTGATTATTATTAAATTTTAATTTGGGATCATCAGGCACAGGAAGGCAAGTTCTGCCCTGTTATTGAAGGCTTACATTGATGTAATAAAAATCAAAGTTGCACCAAACTTCTGAATTACAGTTTTCCAAATATTGTCTTCTCAATACACTTAGGTATTTATTCAATTTTTTGTTTTATTAAGCAAGTGAATATTGTGATTCCTTAGAGGTCTGAACACAGAATAGTTGATATTCACGTTTCATATCAATATCGGTAGTTGATACTCATGTTCCTCTGATAGAGGTAGAAAAGCAAAGCAGTTCTTCCCTTGGCAGTTCTTCACTTGTGTGTGTGATTTGTGACTTCCGTTTCTCACATAATTACTTTTCTCCATCCTCTGTGTCCTTACCATTCTTTTCTTTCCATTTAGCTTCTGATCCCTGAAACAAACAAGCCCTCTCTGGATCATACTCTGGAAGATCTGGCTAATCAGAGTTAAGGTGTTTAGTGACAGAGGCTTATGTGTTTGTGAGGGCATGGGAAAGGGAAGGGAATTATTGTACAGCTTGGGTTTTGTGCCGATATGTAATAACACAGAAAGAAGTGATCCTTTTGACTCCATTCACAGGAAGAAGTTTGTGTCACCAGCTAAAAAAACCCCCAAAAACCGAAAGAATTGCATCAACAGCTTATTAAGGGTTTTGTTAATGGAAAAGAAATCAGGCTTTTCCAAGCTGATTATCTCAATGGTTACCAATAATTTCCTGCGTTTAATTTTTTTTTTTTGTAATCTCTTTCTTCTGAGACAGTCAAGGATCTGCCTTCCAAATACTGTGAAGAATCTATGGGGTCTAACTTTTTCAGAGGATCAGATTTAATGTGCTGAAAAAGATGACAGTTTTATCAACCTACTTCAATTTATGTGAAGCTGCAAACTGAGAGTGGTGGAAAAATGTAAAGCTAAGGAGAATACAAAATGTTTGGGAAGAGAAATCGGGGGCAAGTATGTGTGCTGTTGTTGGAACAGTGTTGTAAGCGTTCTCTGGAAAAAATACCTTCCTCAGGCATTGCTGCTGACATGCCTCCCCATCCACTGTGTCATAAAGGCTGTTGAGGAGTGTTTCTTTTCCCACTTGTTTTAGAGAGGTGTGCACACTAGTGTGCCTTGATAGAAGTTTATGAGCCTTGTTTGAAGTAAAATACAAAGGCCAATGCTTGAACATTATGCTGAGTTGGTGTTTCCATGTAGAAGGGGCCTTTTCTGCCCAGCAGTGCAGTACTGCCAAGTACAGCTTGGTCTTTAGCTGCTGCTAGCAGGTCTTGAGGTCACTATTTGCATTTTAGGGGGGAAAAAGCTATCCCAGCTGATGTGAGAGGCAGAGCCATATAGAAAGGGGTGATATTTTAAGTACCTGACATAGTTGCTTTGGTCGGAAGGTATGACTTTGGGGAAATTGCCAACTTGCCCTATAAATAAATTTATCCAAACATTTAAAAAGTGGAGATGACTTTTTAATTATTTGTGGGCACTTAGATATTTCAGCTATGCTGGTCATGTAGCATGAATGGTAATGCTATAAAAACACCCAGTGAGACAGGAATTGTAATTTCAGCAAAAAAAGCAGTGAGGAAGTCTCCTGAGTAGCTATTAAAAATGGTGCTTTGGTTAAATAACCAGCATTTCAAGGACAAACCTATCTTGAAGCTTTGTGAGAACTGTTTGAGAGCAGTTCTCAAGATGATGGTGCTGTAGCCTCATTTCCATCTGTGTGAGGGAAAGATGTCCGTCCTGACTGCACAATGAGCCTGAGTGGCCTCCAAAGAGGACTAGGACTAGTCTTTGGAGAACCGGGTCCTCAGCTGGCCTCAGGTGCTCCCCTGACTGGTCAGGTGCTGCCTGGGAAATGGAGAACCCTGGCTGGCAGAGGAGGAAGACCCTTGATTTGGGATGCCTCCTCACACTTGAAGAAAAAGCTAAATAGGGAGGGCAGCATAAAGGTGAGAGAATTATAAAGGAAGTGAAACAAAAAATGTTAAAGATTTGCAGGTTTTCCTTAACTTCCATTAGAATGCAAATATGTGTTAATCTCCTGGATTTACTAGGAATGCATTGCTTTGTTTCTGTTTGGTTTTCATAGCCATTTTCCTCCTTCTGCAAATAATAAATGAAGCTGCTCCCCTGTTCCTGGTCAGCAAAGGAGTGTGCATCTATCTTTACCATGATATGTGTGAGGGAGAGTCCTGGTCCTCAGTTATATTGTCCACATTCACCTGATCACTCTGTGTTGACAGGAGGATGAGTTGTATTGATGATACCACCTTGGACGGTTTCTGAACATATCTGAGTCCACTGCTTCTATGAGGGAAGGGAAGAGAGATGCAGAAAGGAAAGTGACAGGACAATGCAGATTTATTTATTTTTTAAAGGCATTGTGTTGTTAATACACATGAATAGAGACTCTAACCTCTAATGAAGCACTTGTTCATTAATGAAGTCACTAAGTGCTTTCAGCCTGTGGCCCTAAAGTTTCTGTACTATTTGAGCATAATCCTGTTTTTAAGTTACTTATGATAATGTAGAAAGCTTGCCAACTCAATGAGCAACAGTTGTGGCTTTATGCTGGAGGAGAAGAGAGATGCTGTCTGAGTTTGATCGGCTAGAATACAGTTGATTTGTGTGTTTATCACTTCAGTCCCAGTGTGATGGCTAAAAACATTGACATTTAAGGTGTGCCCACACACTGGGCAACTGAGCTTGCACTCCTAAGTCCATTCCTAGTATTTCATATGTGAAATGAGTAGCTGTATTTCAGATGTCAAGCTCTATGAAAGCCATCCAAACTGTGTTTTGTTTGAGTACTGTATTAGAGCTGAGGGGTAGCTGGTAATGGATTGATTCTTACATTGTTTTATCAGTTTGTGTTGGGCCCAGATACGATATGGAAAGTTAAAACCAGTACAATATGGATAAGAGATGGAGGACTCATACATGGTAGCACTGTGAAGTAATAGTTATAATGAATGAAAGAGGAAACAATCAATCCTCAGAAAGCACCAAGAGACATGCAGCCTCTAAGGGAAGGCCTACTTAGGTTTAGAGATGAAGGTAGAAAATGATAGAGTGAAGAGGTCAAGACACCTGAAGAAGGCAAACTCTGCTGAAGAGGCAAACAGGCTAAATATCAGAAAACCACTATCTTCACAAATAGCTCTTTTTTCATAGTCATGATAATACCTTTGTTTTAGTCTTATGTAGCTGTTAGGTTGAAGTAACAAAGCTGAATGTTCTGTATGCAGTCGGGTTGACTTTCTAGGCTTTGCCCATGCCAAGTCTGATTTATTTTTCACTTTTACTGTTTATTCACATGCATTTTTTTTCTGTTATATTTTCTTTAGTATAGATACAGCCAAGATAGACTTATGCGATAATTATTATTCAGGCTTTGCACATCTGCTCTGTATGCTGTTAAACACTTTCTAATGTTATGTTTTGGAACTAAAGATTGCAAATTAGTAAGTTCAGATGGCATGTCTCTGTTTTGACAAACAGAGTTTAGTCCATGCAAGCTCTCCAGCTGTCTTTGGGGAAAGAAGCTAATGACTTATAGGTGGGCTTCAACTTTGTGTGACCTGGCCATAAGTGGGACACAAGGAGCATTCACACCTAGAGGCTGTATAGAAACGATTGTATCAGTGGTCTTCCTACTGCTTTTCAGCTCTTTTGTGCCATTTAAATAAGACTGCATGAGTACTTGTAGTTTCTTTCAAGGGCCAACCTAACACAGGTTCCCAGAGCTGCATTGTGGAAAGTCTTGTCTGGGAAGTGGTAACTAACAGCTTAATGTGCCTGCAGAGCACGAAGAGTGTCCTCAGTTGTGTGGAGTGAGCTGCGGACTGTTCTCTCTTCTTCATTGATCTTCCTTGACTTCTTAAGAACCACAGTAATTTCTTGGAAACATGAGAAATGTTGTGCAGGCCAATTTTTGCATTCGTTAATTCCAGCCCCTTGCCTACAGTGTTTTGGAGATCTTGGTGGATTTTTTTGTTTGTTTTCTTGATTCTCTTCACAGTACTTGAAGAACTGCAGCATTTTCTTGCAAGGAAACTTCTGATTACAAGAGGTGGTGCTGTGGCCCATGTAGGGTTTTGGGTTGGATCATGTGGATTGCATTAGGTTCTGGTCATGGTACCTGAAAAAGGTTCATTCTTAGTATCCAGATACTTCTCTGCAGAAAGACCTATTTGAACGTTGGCTATTACTGTATTACTGGTCCTTTGACTTTCAGAGCCTGTTAGTTTCAAACTGTATATGTTTACCTTGGCACTTGAAAGTACTTCGGATTTCAGTGCCATATGCAAGAACCACATGCTGAAGTTTAGGCAAGGAGTTGAAGGTGCACAGGAGACACAAGAACCTGACCAGATGAAGGGTTCATAGCTGGCACACTGACAATGTCAGTGCACAGCCCTGCAGATTCAAAACTACACAGGAAGATAACTGTGACCTAGCCACACATGTTCCTTTGCCATGTCTGGGGGAAGGAGACTCACTGCAGTTAGTCTGCAGTGATAGCTTTTTAACTATCACTATAGTCATAATAATTTTCTCTTTGCTCTGTGAAATACAAAGCCACAGTCCTGGCTGGTGGAAGCTAGTATTTGCAAAGAAACCTGCATGAGCACCTCTGCTAGTGTTGCAGATGTAGCTTTGGAAAAGATTTTCATGAAGATGTGAAGCTGCTAAATTGAGGGAAGGGGTAGATTAACACTGGGAAGAGACCAATGTAGTTATATATATATATATATGCTGTATACAATATTTTTGGGGGTTTTGAAGGGCCAAAGCATCTAGATAATCCTTTATCTAGGCCTCAGAAGCTAATGATGTAAGTGGATTCTTGTATGCCACTGCCAGATTCTCACAGAATCCTTTTGACAGATGCCATTCATTCTGCGACTTCAACTCAGGTATTGGTGGTTCCCAAGATTTTCCTTGACAAGACTATGTCTTGTTCCCTTCTCACTCGCAGGTAGCTGGACAGTAATTAGGAAAAGGCTGTGCCTCACTGGTTTTTAAAGGCAGAAGATATGTGACACTTAACCTTTTTGAAATCGTAAAAGAATTATAGCAGTCATTTTTGGCTGGGAAACTGAAGTATAAGCAGTGCTAATCCTAAAGCATTATATATTTTTAATTTGGGATTATAATAGGCTAGGATAGGAAGAAGAGAAAAAAACTGTAAAGCTTAACCTGAAGGAATATTGAATTTTTATTCAGGAAACTTTTTGGCAAAATTCCCCTGGATCTGCACAGAACCTACAGATTTAAGATGTCTGCACAGCCAGAGGCTGAGATCACGGCTGTCTAACTACAGTTGGATATTCTCATATCTGCCAAGTTTAGCCTTAAATAAATAAATGAATAAAAGGTCATGCTTTGTTCAAACTCTTGAAATGGTTCTAACTTAATATTCTAGAGGACAGTGACTTCCCTTTGAAGATTCTGTCCTCCGTCTTAAAATCCTGCATGGAACCAAAAAAGTAGCTGTTTAAATGAAGCCATGAAATGTCTGAAGGTACTTTCTGAAATCCCTTTAAATGACCCTGGTTCAAGAAACATGCCTTACTTACTGCCAGGAGTGCAGTAAAGTCAATCACTGGAAATCTATTAGTTGTGGGCAATTGCAAGCATGTTACCCAACATTAACCCACAAAAAAAGAAAATTAATGCAGTTAAGAGTAGTTCTTGTCAGAGGAAAATGAACAAATAGGAGCAGAAGCTGAGTGGGAAGCTTCTAGCAGCAGGAGGAGGGAACTGTAAAGATCATCTGTTCAGACACGCTTTTTTATTTCTCCCCCCGCAACACCCCAGGTATCTCTTTCTCTGTCACTCATGATTTTAAAGACACAGATGCAAATATACCTAATAGCTACTGTGAAATCTGTAATAACAATCAATTAGCCAGGAGGCAGTTTTCAAGGACCACTGTGATTTTGGAGTAATGTTTTCCCAATGAGGTCATGTCCAAAGGCAGCCTCAGCTGATGGCAAACTTGTACTTGAGCACTGAATAAGCACCTTGTCTTGCGTGGTCCCTGCTCCAGAGAGGCTGTAATCTAATGCATCTGGCACACACATACGTGGCTGTATTTTTTAAATTGCTAATTTTATGGGTTTTGGGTTTGTTTTTATTGTGTGTTTGAAGTTACTGTGTTCTTCTTTCTTTACCTCCCTCTGTTTACTCATCTCTTCTCTTAATGCTCCAGCAAGCCAGTTTTGTCAAGCGATTTTTTTTTTTTTTGACTCACAGAAGTACTATCAAGTTATGTGAAAACAAACACGAGATCAACAGAAGGGAAGCAGCAAATGGGGCAGAGTGTGTTTTCTGGTAGGTCTGCAAAGAGAGTAGGAAGCCTGGTCTGCTTGCTCTTATCTTCTCCTTTATTCACAGTTTTCTCATACAATTTCCCTTTTCCTCAGAAATGCCCATCTCTCTGAAAGTTTGGCATCTGTGCTCTGTGACACTGCAACTGTTCAAATGGCAGGATGGGGAGGAAAGTACCTAAGGCAAACAAACTGAAGTAGGATTTGGCCAGAGTGTTTTGCATGGATACCTGCAAGCCAAAAAGCCAAGGAAAAATATCTCACCTTGTGCTGTGTTCATAGTCATGGCAAACCACAGAGTGTCTCACGTGGCATTTTGTGAGCTCCAAAGCAATGAGCTGTGTTTCCAAGTACCTACAGGCACTTCTGGTCTTTGCAAGTTTGTAGTGAGTTGGCTTGAATGACACCAGTTAGTTTATACAAATTAAAACGTGAAATAACTCATGGCTCTTTCTGGTATGGTAAGATGTTCTTTGCACTATGTTACCATTTGAAGGTGACTCTTCACTGAGTTTAATATCCTATCTCCTTTTAATAAAACCAAAAGTCAGTATTTTTAAAAGTAATTACATTAAACATACATAAATTATTTTTGATCAACCTTTCTGTTTGGAACTAAATTTATTTTAAAATAACCAAATGTTCTTGGTATTTTACTCTGCTGTGACAAGTTTTTGTACTACCCCGTAAAAAGAGAAAGTCATTCACTCATTAAAACACCTTTCTGGGGGTACTTAGAGGCACCTTTTGTTTGCCATCAGTTAGTATTGTTTTAGAGTGGTTGGGTTTTTGTTTATTTTCTGCTGCCCACTAAATATAGTCTGAGGGAAACAAAACCCACTTGGTCATCAGGAGGAATGGTTTACTGGTGGTTTTTTATTTGCTGTTGTTGTTGTGGGTTTTTTTCATTAATGGTTTTCTCTTTTGGGGGGATGGTAGTGTTTGTTAATGATAAAAAAACCCCAAAATTTTGTCATTTCCATGCAAAAGAATTTAGAAAAAGATAATGGGCGGGGATAAGTGTTACTGAGGACATCAGTAAGGCTACAGTGGTACAAGTTTACTGTAGAGTTGTATTTGACCAGTAGAGCTTTTTGCTGCTGGTTGTGGTGCTAAATAAAATGTGGAGGGGTTTTCAGCATGGCTCTTGAAACACAAGTTGAATTTTTTTCCTTGCAATAAAGAAAAAAATTATGATTTTTATGAGATTTATTGAGAGTAGAAATCCAGGAAAAATCCTATCAGCTGTGACTTTGTTTTACAGTTTCCTCCACCATATTACTGTTTTTCCAAGTTGTATTATTACTTTCTTTGTTTTTATGTCTAAAATGATCCTCCAAATTCTCTTATGGAACACTGTCTGGGCTCTCCTTCTCTCCAGTTGTTCATGCTTAATTTACAAAATTTGAATAAGTGCTACAATAACATATAAGCTAATCATTTTCCTTAACCATTTTCTTACATCTTCCAGATGTATCTGGAATATTACATGATACAGAAAATTAATTTTGAAATGAACGAGTTGGGATTGACTGTATAAATTCCTTAACTACTTGGATATCTGCTGAGGGAAAAATCATGTCAGGTCATGACTGGAAACTGCTGGCACAGCTCTGATTTTCAGTAACTTTTAGTTCTCTTAAACTTTCTCATTTTATTAGAAAATCAGAGACATTAAGTAAGTGCATTAAAGGGGATGCCATGGTGGTGCTGTTGCAGATGCTGTTGAACTGTACAGGTGTGGTACCAGGGGTTACTACAGATGGAATATTTCTGAAAAGTTATTTCTGAAATCCTGTCTTTAATACTTGTAATGATATGCCTACACATCATTAATATCAGCTAAGGTTTTTTGTTGTTATTGTTGTTGTTTGGGGTTTTTTTGTGTTTGTTTTTTTTTTTTCCTTAACTGTCGAGCTACGTCTCAGAAGACTCCACTTATTTAAATTATGACCAGATATGATAGGTCTTATGTTATTATGACCAACCCTTCAGCTGAGCTCAGAAGTTATGGATGTCTTCAGCTATTTCATCAGCTCAGTGAATTTGGAAAAAGCAGATCTTCTCTCTTGCAGTCTGTTAATCACTGAAGAGCACAAAGACATCAGGGTGATGTTAAATAGCCCCAAATGTCTCTTTGCACTGCCTACATGTAATTTTACTTGTACCCATCTTTGTTCATTTTGGTTTTTCTGCTTTTTCAACCTGGTAAAAACTCCCTCCTCCTCCTCTTTCTAAGTCTGCCTTATTTTCTAGAGTGTGGACATCTTGTCAGATCTGGGGCTTAGTAAGGAGTCAGGGAGTGAAGAAGAAAAGAGGGATGAGTTTTGGTGTCAACTCCATCTCATTCTGTAGACTGAATTTTGTGATTTCTTATACTGGTTTGTTTCATTTGGGCTTTTTTATTTTGAAATCACTTAGGAGTTTGTCAGGCAGCAGAAGATGAGAACCACCAAGTCTAGAAAAAAAACCAACTGAATTATCCAGGTGGAGGAAACGATAGTTAATGTGAGTTAAAGTTGTACTGAAAGTACGGGGGAAGTTGGTACAAGACTGGAGCGAGTTATTGATACAGATATTTGTAATAATAATTTAAAAAATTTCTATGCTGCTCAAGTCTGAAATCTCTCTGTGGAAAAAGTGCTTATGTCCCTGTTCTTTTTACTTACTCCAGAATTCCTCAGCTTGACTTTTGGATTGGTATTGGCTAACTACAGGCCATAACTTCAGCCATCTGCCAGAAGAGATACTTCTAGTTGCTGGAATCTGTAGTTTTTGGTTTTTCTTTTACTTCTTAAAAATGGTAACTTCTACAAGTCATATCAATTTGGCAATTTTAGGTATTATATTGATATTTAGCTTTCTTTTCCAAATCTAATTTATTAAGTGCAATAACTTGAATTTTAGCATAGCTAGAAATACAATTTTATTTCTGCTACTTACTTCATCCTTGCTGACATGGTACAAAATATGGTACATTAAATTAAGCCACATCCTTACATAGGGAAAATTGTCAAAGTTAGAAATATTGCATTGGACAAAACATTGGGCTCTGCTTAACTAATCTAGAGCAACAAATGATGTTGCTTGGAAAAAGCAGTTTGAGATGAACATTCATTTATTGTTCTCAACCCTGCTTGAGCTGCTTGGCCTACTATGAAATATTCTTGATGTTTAAGGTGATTGACTTGAATCTGGCATGAGACTCTAAGCAACAATTATTGAAATAAATACTTCCTTTTGGATATAGTGTGTAATAAGCCCCCATGTTTTTATTTAATAAGCTATTATGGCATATGGATGTTTTCTGTTGTCTTTTCATGAAAATTTCACATTTGAAACACATTACACGTTTGTGAGTGTTCTTTCAGTGCAGGAGCTGAACTATCCAGATTATTGTCAGTGGGTTTCTTTCTTTAGTAGGAGTTTTAAGCAGCCATGTTCTCTGCTTTAATTGTTCTACCTGTAGAATAATTTGGGAGTCAATTACTGTTTTAATGTGGAGTTTTGGAGACTTTGGAGTTTTCTCTGGCTTTGGAGTTTTCCAGACCTTTTTTCCCTCATCTGGGGAGATTTTCTTTTGCCTCCAAAGTGGGTCGTTAATCTTACAGTAGCTTGAACAGATGCTTTATTTCAGGGTTACTGGCTTCTCCTGCTTCTTGCCTAAGCGACAGCTAATATAAACAGACCCTTCCCCTTGGAAAATCCTTTGGATTGCCTTGAGGTGAAAGGAAAGGGAGGGGTGTTTTTTTGGGGAGGGGAGGGAAAGGCAGGATTGTTTTGTTTTAAATAAAATGGACATTTGAGACATGCTTCATGTTGTGTTTCCTGGAACTATCTCCCAGCACTAGGATATACTGGAGGAGGACTATCACCAGTTAAAGCACTGAGCAGTGGCTGTTTTAAGAAAAGAGCCTGTATTGATTTTGTTCCCTTTATGTTTTCATATGTACGTAGGGATCAAAGAAGTAGGTTCTGTCAGTGGTTCATGGCAGGATAGCATTGGAAAAGAGAAGACTAAATGCTTTTCCACTTAGGTTATTTAGGTCTATTTTATATTCTAAGAGACCAAAGACAGCCTGAGAAGTGTTACCTGGTGTTTCCTGGCAGGCTCACTGAACGTCCAAGTCCTAGGTAGGAGGACCAGCTTCCATGATGTTCCAACAGGAAAAAAAAAAAAAAAAAGAAGAAAAGAGCAAAGTTTCTAATAAGGTTTTAAAAGGAAAAGGTTTTGGGTAACTATATGGACCACTTGTCAATAATGTTTAGGTTGAAGTCAAAGACCACAATCTCTCACCCACCTTTACAAATAATTTCTCCACCTATAGCAATCTGCTCCATTGAAATAGTTCTATTCTGGCTTTTTCTGTTGGAAACATACACAATTTGTCACTAGAAGGTTTGGGGACGTCTCTAGGAATGAAGCAGTAGGACAGCATTTGGGGGTTAGCCACTGTCCAACCATCTTTCATTTGCTGGTATCTCTCTAGGGTAATTAATGGTCTCTTTCCTTTAAGGCTTACACACAATTCAAAAGTAATGGTTATTACAATAGCTGAATAAAGAAGACCTAAGGAGAATATAATGGAACTTTTTTCATTTGCTGCTAACAGTCTTCATATGATTTTTTTTTTCACTAATAATTTTAAGAATCCCTGTTACTTGCACGGGTTTTCTGTCTCAATTTAGTTTTTACTAGGGCACAGACACTAGCTGCAATTAGGTGAGATGTGTGTGGTATAAAATATGAAAGAAGCTTGACATCAAGGAAAAAATTGAAACTCTAATTTCACTGAGGTCAGTTGGTCATGGAGCAGACAGGTTTCTCTATCCTGAAGTCTGCTCATGCCATTGCATGTACCACTAGCTATATGTACTGAAGACAGGCAGTTCTGGGGAATTTGCTTTCAAAAAAGGCTGATATGCTTGAAGGTTTTGCTTGCCTAAGCTCACCCTGTTTTGCAGTAACATCTAAAGTGTGCTGGCTAGTCCTGCTGAAAGTGTATGGTTCCTAGACTTTTAAATGTTAGTTTCTCCATACTTTTCTTTCACTTGTTAATAAAACAATTTAGTTGCCTGCAGAGATTTCTCACTTGTGGCTCCATTTCCTACAAGACAGAGGTGCCCCCTTTCCCAAAATCTTTGCTGTAAGTCACAGCCTTAGTAGGTGACATTACCCCACGTCCTAGTTTAGGGCAAATTTGGGAGAAAACCCCCAAAGGGGCCTTTTCAGAAAAGCCAACCCACACGGCCCCTCCCCCCAACCAGGGTTCGGAACAAAATTCCTCAGAGAGAGAAGTGGAAAGAACCTGTTTATTTAACAGGCAATGCACCCCCCACACACAAATGAACAATACTGGATGACAAAACTCTTTCACCGTTCTGAAGAGATCTCAAATTCAGACAGTCTCTCTGGGGAGTGGTCGCTCTGTTATCGGCCTCTCTGGCGCTGGGAATGGCTGCTGCAGGGCAGGCCACAAAGTGCAGGGTCTTGGTGTTTTCCAGGTCCCAGTCCAGAGCAGGTTCGTATGGTTCCAAGGAAAAAGTAAAAACAAAACAAAACAAACAAACAAACAAAAAAACCCAAAACAAAAACAAACAAACAAAAAAACCCAAAACAAACAAACAAACAAAAAAACAGCCCAGGAAAAAATTCGGACTGCCTAGCTAAACTAGCTAACAAGAAGCAAAAGCAAGAGAGAAAAGCAGAAGCCAGAGCAAAGCAAGGGCAAAAGCGAAAGAGCACAAGGAAAACCAAAAGCAGCCCTATGTACAGTCTGTGTCTCGTCATCCATGTGGGAGTGAGCAGGCTGATAACAAAACAAACTTCATTTTTCAGAGCCAGTCTTGAAGGTACAGAGCATAATATCCAGCATAACAGATGATTGAGGATACAAACATCATAACGTCACCCTAGGACACCCCAAGTGCTGTACAAACAGAAATCATGCAACAATTTATTTATTTACAGCCCTGCCTTCCCCGATAAAGTGAATATTAAGGTAAAGCTGGAATCTGGATCTATCTAAGTCTTTCTTAAAGTGCATGCCAACTTAATCATCTTTAGATGACAGCAACAAAACATCCACTTTGTGTTGGTTCCTTTCTTAGGAGTGAATGTGGGCTTGGTCCTTGCTATGTGCACCAGAAACATTTGGAGACTTTTCAGTATCGGAGATGCTGAGGTCTGTGTTTAGGTTCTCTCTCCAGAAAGGAATTTGCTCCAATTTTTCAGGACTGGCATAAGCTCCAGTGTGGCAGTATCAGCCTCAGAGGTCCTGAGGGGTCTCTCTGGTACAAAAGATAGATGTGAACTTCTGTTCTCATTTGCAGAAAGAAGGAGCAGAGGTTTAAAGAGACATTTAATTGGGAGAAGTATTTCATAGACTTTAATAAACACCTTTCGGAGTAATAGCAACCTTCTGCACAGGTTATGGGGGGGACTGTTACATTTCCTGAAATGTTGAAAGTATTTAAGCCTTGCTTTTGATGCCAGTCCTTCCAAGTCCAGCATGCTGCTTTCAGCAGCATTTCTGAGATTCCTAAAAACAAGGTGGTCTTTCTTTTTTCTTCTGTGTTTTGTCCAGCCTGTCTTTTACACACCAAAGCTTTCAGGCTGCTTTTAGGCCCTTCACAGTCCTGAGACTGTGTTTTGAGGGGTTTTCCCCAAACAATACAGTTACTTCTTCCTTTTTCACGCCTAAAAATGAAGGTATAGTCAGTCAAAGTTTTGAAGTGTAGGTTTCTTTCTTTTCTTCTGATGATAACTACTATATATTTTTAAAAAGAGTCTTTCTGTGTGTCCATTTGCCTAAACACTCACCAATCAAAGACCAGAGAAGGGTGAAATCATGAACAAAAGGGGAAATCTGTGGTGCTCACTGATCTCAGTTGGTATGCTGCCTATTGCAAAATGTGTCTTGGCCCTGGGTATGCAGTATCCAACACTGAACTGCTTGAGGCCTGACTGCTGTAAAGAGCTGCAAAATAGAGCCTTCTGTGGGGGACATGGCAGCACAAGGAGAAGAGATGGAGTGGAAAACAAATTAATGTTAGGTAGGCCATTCAAAAACAATGGTCTATTTGTGAAGAGTGTATTGCTAGAAAGGCTGACTGGGGTGTCTGGGGTTGAGATAGGACATATTTGCCTAGCTTGGGTTGGGAGATTAAATAGTGACAGATGGTTCACATGGTTTTCTGAGGCAGGAGAAGGTATGAAGCACGTCTGTGTGTGAGAGAAGGCCAGAGCTTGGAGGATTGATTATGTGTGAGAAGCTTAACATGTGAGTGCAGCGTTTGTGTGCAAGCATGCAAAGGCAGGAGTGTTTGTGTCAAAGGACGTGTGTGTGAGAGAACTTGTCTAGTGGTGTACAGACATACACGAGGGATATTCTCATGTTGATGTTGTAGTAAGAGAGAACCTGAAACATATTTGTGTAGGCTGGTTTTGTTGTGATTTTTTTTTTTAAAGCTGATGTAACTTGCCTCACTGTAAAAGTAGAAATGCTCCAAAGATGTATTTCCTTGCTGAAATGTTCTTTTCTGCAAATATTACAAGTTCTTGAAACATCATTATTTTTAATAAAGCATTCTGTCATAGGACATAAAATTTTTTCTTCCTATATTTTAAAGCACAATGAAGCCAAGTTTTGCAGTACATACCTAAGGCATAACATATAGAAAGCACTTAATTTGTGGACCATTACAACATGCTTTGGGTCATGTTGTGGCCAAAGGCTGTGGTTTAATTTACCAAAAAAGTATTGTAATCACATTGAAATGCACTTCCTGAACTCTTACTGTTGTGTTTTTTTTTTGGTTTTTTTTTTTTGTTTTTGTTTTTTTTTTGTTTTGTTTTGTTTTGTTTTTATGGCCTTATTTTTTTAGTTTTTCTTTTAATTTTTACTATCAGAAAGCAGTCAAGCTTGTGCATTTATTAGGCACAACGGACAAGGATCTGGAATTGCCAGTAATCTGTCAGGAGATTATAGTTTTATCCAGAGTTTTCCAGCCATGTTATAAAGTATAGCTATATGTATTATTATTATTAGCTGTTGTTGATGATGTAGTATATAATTTAATTAGATTACTTAGCAAATAAATATAAATCCAGGTTTGACCAATAGTGCTATGGCTTAAAAGTTTTTGTGGAGGATGATCAGATTGTTCCAAAGCTTTATGACTGCTTTGCAGCTGTGCCATTCAGTGAGAATACTTTGGAAGAGCAAAAGCAAACATATAAAATTTGGACAAACTAAGAGTAAGTCTTAGCAAAGCCTGATGGTATTCTATTTTCCTATAGTCTTTCTTGTGTGTTTATCATCCTTCTCAGACCTGCTCTGTTCTTTCTCCTCATTCATGGTCAGAGCATTAAACTCATTCTGGGAAATCTTCTATGCAAGTCCCTAGATTCTTTGGCTTGTTGGTTTTTTTCTTTTCCTGTGGTTTGGGTTGGGATTTTTTGGCTTGCTTTTTGGTTTGTGTGGGTTTTTTTTTTTTTTTTTTTTTTTTTTTTTTTTTTTTTTTTTTTTTTTTTTTTTTTTTCTTATTGTAGGTCAGCCTTTCATGAATTTTCTTGTTTACAACAAGTTCACAGCAACAAAAATAAATCTATGAAAAAATGAAACTCCATCCTAGTACAAAGAGTCTAGTTGCAGACATTAGTGTAGGAGCAGTTTGTTGGGAGTAGGAAACGGAACATTTTTGAAGGATGGCCTCACTTTGGCTCTCAGCTTACTGAACACATTGTAAACTTTTTTATTCTAATATGTGTAAAAATAGCGTGCCAAGAACAGCCAGAGAGAGAGAGGTGTTGAGCATGAAGTTAGGCTATTCTTTTTTTAACGTATTAGATAGTCTGACGTGTTAGGAGAATGTGTTCTGCCACAGTCATACTGCTCCCCAGTCAGCATTATCCTGCAAAGCAGAGAAAACTATTCAGTGGGAAACTGCCAGATCAGAGTTGGGTGTGATGGAGAAGTCACCTGGAGGGGTCCATAACTACCGTGTGCCTCAGGAGTGTCCTGGCATGCTGCTTGGAGCAGGCAAAACAGTTCCAGCATGAACTGGGAAAATTATGTTGTGTTGAGAGTTTGGAGGAGAGGCCTTGCCTGTTCAGGGACAAGAGTTGATGCTGGACAGGAGATGTAACCGTGCTGTCTCAGGTGGTCTTGGATCCTCCCAAAGAATAGGCAAACAGTTCTTATGTAGGGAAAGAGAATTAGAGGAGCAGCTTCTGAAGTCTGTCAGCAGAGAATGAATTTTTACTCTGCAACAGAATGATGTGAACCTGACACCATGATGTTTCCATACATCCATTTTAAACCTCAGGACATGAGAGAGTGTAAAAGAGCTATTCTCATTTTACTCCTCTGGCATGAAGTTACCGTAGACCCTTAATTGCTAAATTATTTTGCATGCATCCATACTATTGGAAAGTCAGACAAAGCTGAGAGAGAGTAAGCTGGTTTTCAATCATCTTTCCCTTTTTTTTTTTCTCCATCACTTAGTGGTTTTGTACCCTTTCATTATTTTTGTCCTCTTGCTTGCAATCTCTCTGAATGTGTCTAGTTACTCTGCTGTGATTAGTGACATGTGGCCTGGGAGAGTTAATTGATACCTCATTTAAGTAATGTTTATAATGTTTCTGTCAGAAGACTGGTGCTCTGTAGGTGTCTGTCTTGTCTCCCTTCCCTCTTTAGAAAGTATGCAAGTTCTTATTCTCCAAGTTTTTAAGAGTAAACCTTTAAGATCAGACATCTAAAGGTTTTATCTCAATCTTAGTTGAAGATTCTCTGCTCCAGCATTGTCCCTCTTCACGTACTTGAAGATATGCTGTTGTTCTGGTGTAGATCTGAATTTCTGCAAATTTTGAGTGGAAGAGTGGAGACTTGGTCTGAAAATTGCTAGAGCTTTTACTGAATGACTCTGTGTTTCCATGTTACTCTCTTGAGTCTGTGCCTTCCAGGTGCTTTCAGTGTTTCCTTATGTATATGTCAGCAGTGCTTGCACGCTGTGGTCACGAGTGTCAATATGCAGTTAGACTGGTTTTGACCCAATTTTGAAAGTCTGGAAGCTTTTTTTCTCCATAACCTATAAATTATTTAAAAAAAAAAAAAAAAAAAAAAAATTAAAAAAAATTTGAAGTCCTGTTAACTCAAAGTATTTTTTTTTTCATTCTGAAATGTCTTCCTAGATTGAGACTGGTATTTGTGTGGTTTTGATAAATGGCAGTTGCATTTACTTAGCTGTTGCTCAGTAGTGTTACCTATTTTTCATATGTCTGATGAATGAGGTTCTCTGTCGTATGTTCCAAAGCTTGATTTAAAAAATGCTTTAACTTTCAAATTGAGCCTTTTTTTTTTGTCAATCAGGGCTAGTAAATTTGCTGAAATAAATCAGTGATTACTTTGATTTCAAGTTATATCACAGACTTGTACCCGCATGAAAGCCAATGTTTAGCCCTTAAAAGTTATAAGGAAGCACTAAAATGTTTCTTTTTCTACTGATCTGTGGAATTAGGTTGGAAAAATTTTGAGTAGCCAAGCCCAACAAATGGCAGTTTCTTATATACCTTTTCTTCTCCTTTTCTGTTTTCATAATTATGGCTGTTTTTTTCTTTTTCCTATGTGGAGGGCAGAAATGGGGACTTTTCATAGAAGGACTTAATACACGATAGTTTTACTGTAGTTAGAGTGAATCAATTTGAGATTTAAAAAATTCAGTCATGCAAAATAGGATGGCATTTCAGGGTAAGACAAAATATAATAAAGCATGAGAGTTGTCAGCACAAAGTACTAGAAACTATACAGGAAAAGAAATATTTCCCCAGAATGTGTGATTAAAGCTGACTGCCTGAACATGCTGGAAGATATCTGTAAAGACTAAAACTCATTCAAAATTCTAAGAGCTTGCCCCTGCAGTTTTTGATCTGGTCTTGTTATAGGACAAGAAGCATGGGCAAGCTTCTTTTAAAACCAGACATCTTATGCACATTCTCACATGGGATTCAATATTTCATAGTTCTCAGTTCAAAAGAAAAAGAATATCTGATGGTATTGGATATGTGTCAATATAGAAATTTTAATGCCCTAAAATAAAACCCAGAATCTGAAATATATTTGTTCTAACAGGGTAATTTCCTATCTTGCAATTAGCTAATAGAATGCCTTGGGAGTAAAGACTAGTTCTCATAATAAGCATGTGTGAATTGGTCTCTGTAAATTGTAAAATAATAAAGTTTTCACATTTGCATAGCTGAAATGTTAGAAGTTCCAGTAGTGGTTCTGAAACAGCAGTGAAATGTAAAATCTTGGGTTTGGTGGTTTTGGCAAAGACTTCTAAAGAATTGACTTTTTTCCTTAATCAGTGTAGACTGTTTTAGGACCTAATACATGTTAACAGTTTTGTTAAGTTTTGATTCATATTCTCTAAAGATGCTTGGAACATTCTCTTTCTTAGTGATGGCCAAGTGACAACAGGGCATGAGCACTCACTCATCTTTGAATTTGTTCCCCTGTGACCAGGAAGTCCTTACAAAGAGGGGGTGATTTCTAAACTACCAAATAGGCTGCTTTGAGAGGTGGTGCTTGGCTTAGGACCATTTCTTATGAGGAAATATGTTTCTCACTTGTCTCTTTGTCCTTCCACTCCCCTCTTGTCTTGCTCAGGGATGTGTTGAGTGACTCCTTGCAGGCAAGGCTGGTTGAAGGACCTGTGAGATAGTTTCATAGACTTTGTCAGCTGTGGCAAAACCAGAACTGTCTTTTTTGGAAAGTACTTGCTTTCATCTTGGCATGCCCACCTTTGTTTCTGCTGCCAAACAAAGCACATGTAGAAGTTCATTGCTCCCTCTGTTTTATCCAGTTGCCTACAACTACAGTTTCTGTGGTAGTGCTCTCATTTTGGGTAATTTTTTGCAGCCAGGGAGCTTCATTGCCCCTGTGCAATGTACCAAAAAAATGGGTGCTGGATATCAAGGAGACAACGGGGGAACCTGGTTTGGGAGAATCTGTGGAACATGAAAAATGGAACTTAATTAGTGTTTGTAGGAAAAATACCACTTCCCTTAGGAAAAAGTTACACTGATTTTATTAGACATGTAACCAAGATACTTCTGTAGTCATTAATTGTTATTTAAGTGGCTTTTAAAATTCATTTAATACTTTCAATTATACTTCAGTTTTTTAGCTAGAAGAAAAGAGAGTCATTCTGTTGATGTGGCAGGCTGAAAAAAGACTTGATTTTTCTTTTTTATCTGCCTCCTTTTTCTTTCCTTCCAGCTTCCAGGAAGAAAGAAATGTTTTCTAGCTGTATACTGTTTCTAAGGTCCAGAAAAATGCCTGCAACTTCAATGGTTTCTACTTATTTGTATTAAACATCTGTGGCTTTTCTTGTCAATGAACATTTCAGACAGCTCTAGACTGTGTTCTTAAATGATTTACAGTTAATAATAACAACAGTTTTTAAAAATTATATGACCTGGACATTTAAACTCATTTTCTTTTATTCATTACGGTCTTAATATATAAGGCTGTGAATATACAAACTTCTTCATGCTAGGAAAATCCATCCTATCAGCTTCTAATTTGTCAGCTGTCTTTAATGACAAAATATTACATATTGTAATACATACCCAATCATAAACCTGTACCCATTGCATTATGAGGGGAATTGCTCATATAGCATCAAACTGTTTAAGATAGTTGTGTAGCTCTAATTCTAAGTTACTTTAATTTTTATGTGTTATATGAGGGTTTTGTTCACCTTCTCCCACAAGTGAGTTTGGTTATTAAGGAAGTGGTTCATGCTCTAAAGGGGTAATATGTAAACAAGGCAAGAACGCTATCATTTTGGGGCACAAGTCACTAATGATGATTGTCATCTTTTCCAATTTACTGATGTCTCACTGTAAGACATTCAGTCATAGCTGGTCAGCTTAGGTTGCCTTTGTATTCAGAGGAGAATATTTTCAGTGAGACACAGGCACCACCAGATGATGATTCATCTAATCTATTTTAGACACCTATTTTAAGACAAGATGAATCACCCACTGAAGGAGCCTTTCTCATAGAATCACAGAAAAATTTAGACTAGCAGGGCCTTCTTAAAGTCACTGATCCAACCCCTTGCTCAAATCTTGGCTAACTTCCAAGTTAGATCAGTTTGTTCAAGGCCTATCCAGCTGAATTTTGAAAATGTCCAAGGATGAAGGGTTTGCAGCCTCTCTGAGCACCTTTGTCAGTGCTGAACCACTTTGATTATTTTTCTCCTTACATCTGATCAGAATTTCCAGCATCACAATTTCTCCCAAATTGTCTCTTCTTTTGTTGTGCACTTGTGAGAAGACTCTCATGCCACCTTCTCTACAACTCGCCCTTGGCTTGTTGAATTCAGCAATTGGCTCGTTTCAAGTAACTTAACCCAGTTCTGCTAGCCTCTCCTGGCATATCATCTAGCACCTTCAGCTGTTTAAGTAACAGTCTTAGTCATTTGATGCTCCCCTACTGTACTTTCTCCATTTTGTCAACGCCCTGTTGTTTGACATCTGTTTTTGCAGAGCTGCTGTCCAACCAGTTGGTCCCCAGCTTGTACTGATTTTTTTTTCTCTCTGCTGACTAAAAAGGAAGTCACTGGTGACTAGGCTTAATGCTAAAGTTAGGTCATGTAATAGCAATCTAAAAGCTGATTTCTATGACTAGATGAAATATTAAATTTGGATATGCTGCTATACTTATTATCTTATGCTGTGAAATCCTGTCTGCTTGTTAAATGCTCTGAGTTTGGATGTACCAGATGGATATGTTCTCAATAATGAGTCTGCTTGAACTGAGTACCACAGGGGTCTATCCTGACACCTGTCAGTGAATACCTTTGGCAGTGACCTGGAGGGGGTGATGGAGGGCTTGCTCTTAGTTTGCAGATGATACCAAACTGTAGGAACCAGTCAAAATGCTTAAAGGCAGAGCCACCATTAAGGGACCTAGACGGGCTGGATGGAAGGGCCAGCAGGAACTTTATGAAATTTAGCAAGGACAAATGCCAAGTCTCACACCTGGGCTGAAACCCTACCTACCCTACCTGAAACCCTGGTAACAATACAGGCCAGGGAACAGCTTGGCAGAAAAGGACTTTATGGGCCTGGTGGAAAACAAACTGCATTTAAGTCAGGAGCATGCCCTGGCAGTGGAGGCAGCAGCTAACAGCATGCTGGGCTATAGTGACAGAAGTATGGCTTGTAGGTAGAGGGATGTGATTATGTCCCTCTACTCAGCAATTGTCAGGCTGTCCCCGGAGTACTGTGTCCAATTTTGGATCCCCAAATACAAGAAAGACATTGCCAAATTCTGTAGGGTTTAGAGGAGAGTCACCAAGATGGCCATGGCTGGAGCACATGTCAGGTGAAGAGAGGCTGAAGGAATTGGGCTTGTTCAGCCCAGAGAAGAGGTAACTGCAGCTGGAGCTACTAGTAGTCCACCAATTCCTAGAAAAATCTCTGAGTTTCTTCAGAGCAGTGCATGGCAGAAGGACAAGAGACATTGAACCTGAGTTGCAGCAAGGGGTTTAGGTTGGCTATAAATGAAAAGTTTTTTGCCTCTGATGCCAGTCAAGCAATGATGCTGGTTGTTTGACTTCCACCATTGAAAATTTTCAAGACCCAACTGATAAAACCCTGATCTTAGCTTCATCCTGCTTTGAGCAAAAGGTTGGACTAGAAAACTCCAGAGACCTGTTCAAGCTGAATTATTCATGTTTTCTGTGAATTGCATTTAGCACCTTTATCTTGCCTTTTAAAATTATTTTTTGTTCCCTTTGGAGAGAGGTGCAGAGATTATATATATTTTTTCCTTAAAATCCTGTGTAAGAAATAGGAAGAAATTCTGTGAGTTGGTGAAAATATGACATTTAGGCATAAATTTCATTAGTCACATTTCAGGTATTTCTATATATTTCAATTGCTGTGTTCCTTTTTTGTTTTTCTATAAAGTAATAAGGTCTTTAAAAAAAACACCTCTTTAGAAAGCAGTAGTTACTGAAGGGATTTCCAGGGGATCTGGTTAAGATGCTATTTATACAATTATTAGATATAGATAATAATATCTATTACTGCTTTTCAGCCTAATGAGTTTGTCCTTCATGCAGTCCCAAAACACTCGTGAGTACAACATTTCTCCATTCTGTGCTGTTCCTTTAAACAAAAATACCACTGGGCTAAATTCAGCTCTGCAGTTACTCTGATCTCAGACAGATCCCTGAAATCCTGTTGATTCAGCTTTAGTGATATAAAAAGAAAAAAAACAGTTGAATAGGTTCTTAAGATATTAATGTTAAGGCTAGCAGGGTATTTTCAGAACTAACCTTAAAATACTTGAATGTGGAATTATGCAAGTATCATGCTTTAAAATGATGGTCCAGATGAATGTATTTCTATGTTCAGTCTTGTTCCAAAGTGGACCTCTCTGTCTGTGGATCTTCACTGCAAAACTATCCAGCATCTCAAATTTGAAGTTTGGTTAGAATGAGTTGCAGGGAGGAGTAAAAAAGGACTCTTCCCATTCTTTTAAGCAACCTAGATCTTTACCCTGCTCAGTGGATCTGTGAACCTGTCTGAAAGAACTAAAATCAGCCACAGAAATAATGTTTTGCAGCAACCACTGTCTGGGGCTTTTGGCAGACCTTGCTAAGCCATTGCAGTTTTATAAAAGCACACTCATGATTCAGGCAACAAAATGCACAAGTGGAACGTGGTTTCTTTACTTAGGCTCTCTTCAGCCTTGGCTCGTCTGTACTGGATGTGATTGATTCCTTCCAAGCTGGCTAGGAACTGGAGGATCTCTTGCCTTCCTCACATGACATGACTCAGCAAAATTATGTCTGTGTGGCTGCTCACTTGCCTGCTTTAAGACTTCCTGCCTCAGTGATGTCTGTGTTGTTTGTGCCCTGCAAAGCTCTACTGTCACCAGAGCAGTGTCAGCACGCTCACATCTCTAAGCTATGGGTCATGTATATTTTGAGCCTTCTGACTGCCAAAACCGAGGATGTATCCCCTGCTTTGGCTCCTTACATGCCTGAGCTCTTTAGTTCATTTCCTCAGGGTATTGAGGAGGAGGGGGTGAGGTGAGACAGGGAGCAGGACTCACCCAGGCTCTATGCTTGCCTCCAAGAGGTGGGAAATTACACTGTAGGTGAGGTTTAGCTATATTAGCGTGTTACTGGCCTTAGGGAAAATAAATGGCTTCACTAGAATGTATGGAAAATGTATACTAAAATTATAGCAGGAAGTACCTTTTCTTGAGGAGCAGATGGTTCACTGGGTTTTGGGCTAGGAAAAATGGTTGCTGCCGGACTCAAAGACAGGAATCTCATGGGAACTCTCTCTTATGGCAGAGTAGTAGAATGATCTTACTGTATTCAAAAAATTTCTATCCAGTTAACACAAAATAGCTTACCTTGCTAGCAGCTTTGATTTTTTTCCATGTCTGTAAAGTAAAAGTACTGGAAGTGCAAGGCTTTAAGTGACTCTTTGCCTTCCTGGTGTGGAATGTCCTGTGTGCCATATGAATTTGCTGGCCTTAGACTCTTTTTGTGTACTTGTCAGGCATCTCCATACAGGCACCCTTGAGCTTTGTCCTATGCCATCTTGTCTGGGTAACTTGTATATCTTCAAATTCCTCCTACATTTTGTTCCTGCATGCTGACTCTTCACACCACCCTTAGTACATGGTGCATGTAGCCTAGGTGTTGTGGCTCACGTTAATTGCTACCTTCTGACAAGGGCCTGTATATCACAGAAGACATATTTTATTTGCTAGGGTCTTTTTTTGTCCTCATAATTTGCCAAAAGTCCTTTGAAATAGGATCTTCATAGCATAAAAAAAAAAAAAAAAATTCAAACCCATAAGCAAAATGTGCAGGTGCTTCTGGGCTACAGGTGTGAAATGCTAAAATGTTTGCTTTGCCTCATATGAAGGGATTTCCTTGAGTCAAGCTTACAGAAGCCCAAGCATACAGAAACCCTCTGTATGTTGACAGATGCAAATTGATTGATGTTGGATGGGCTCCAGGGTCCTCACACTCCATGAAATGGGCAGCTGCTCCATGCATGCTGCTTCAGGCTGGGGGATTCTCTCACACTTCCAGCTGTGGCAGCTGCTAGGAAACCAGTAGATCATGAGATGAACATCTTGATAAAAGGAGCCGGAGGAGTTCTCGCCCACTGCCTGCTAACTCTGGCAGCAGCCAGTGTACTTGGGTTTTGGGAGGCTTGTTCCTCCCTCCCGGAGTGGAGTGTACTGCGGGCCTTTTGTAGCAAATTCTGAGTCCTGACCAGCAGCCCTAGGAACTACCACATTCAGCCAAGTAAGTTGGATACTCTGGAAAAAACTGTTCAGATGATGACGTGTGTTGACGTAAACCATTCTTTGCCATACTAAAAAAAAAAAATCTGAAAATTTACCATTACTTGTGAGTTGCATCTCATTTTCATGCCTGCTATTTGAGGGTGTGTTTAACAGCTGCATTCTCTCTGTACCTGTGCTACAGGCGTAAGAGATCTGAGAATGTAACCTGGGATCATACAAAACTGTGGTGGAAGATTTTGGGAGCATAGGTAATCTGAGGTGACAGCACTTGAAACAAGTCACAACCAGACATAAACCAGCACTTGTGGTGGCTTATGTCCATCAGGTTTTCTACCACATCTGTTTTCTCCAGAAGGGCTTATCTTGTCCTTGGAGAGACAGGGGTACTGGGCAAGGCTTGCAGTCTTACCTTGCTACTGGGGTCTGTCAGGAGCTGGCAGGGGTAGTTCAGTGCTTCAGCCCCAACCTCATTGTACCTACAAGTTCAAATGTGCTGCAGACCCCAATGAAGTTTTGGGTTGTTTCTAAGTGTAGTTTAAAAAAAAAAAATTCCCTGAGAACTGTAAAAGACATAGCTGGGCTGCAGCAGCAGCAGCTTTCCATGCAAGCACAGTATCTTATTTAATGGCTGGGAGCATTCCTTGTAGTAGATGGGTGTGTGACAGGAAGAAAATGATTTAACTATCCTTCTGGACCAATTTTAAACAGAAACTGAAGTTTTTTTAGCAACTAAAATATGTGTTGCTGAACAGACAAAAAACACTTCCGGCATTTATCCTGCAGCCAAATGTAAAATAAAGATATATTGTTCTTTTATGTAAGGCTGACTTGTTTCTGTATATATAGTGGTCAATTTTGCAAAAACATCAAAAAAAATTTTAATGTGTAATTTTAAATTTGGAAGTTCTTTGAGGAATTAAAATTGGATACACAGATCTGTATAACCCTGAATATAAATATTATATATAAAACAGTCATTAATGATTTAGAACTATAGGGATTTCTTAAATTTAATTTTGCTTTTTTAGAAGCGTGCATTTCAAATTCAACTTTACACTCTGTGTGTGTGTGTGTATGTATGTCATTGCCCTCTTCTGGACAGATCTAGAGTAATTTTTTAAGCAATGCTGCCAGCTTGCTTGAAGTCTGTGGCTGTTACTTCACCACAATCGGAAAAGGGACGCCTTCACACTCCAAGTATTAAACAAACATATGGAAATATCTTTGTAAGGTGGGTAGGTTTTTCTTTGTATTTTGTGTGTTTAACCAATAGTTTTTAGTTTTTAATTTTTAAAAAACTCTGATGTTTTGAGATCTTTGTTTATTTTGTGAAAAGTTGTGCAAGATAAGACTGCTTATCCTTATTAAGAGCAATCATTTATATGAGATGGATGTGGAAAATTCTCTTTTGTCTTGGTAAAATCTCCTGAACCTTTCATAAAATGCAAAGATTCAGAAAATTACATTAGCAGTGAAAATATAACTGTAATAGGCAATGTACTTGTGTTGTAGTTCATTGCTAGGTCAATGTCATATATTCTAATCCTTTTTTTTTTTTATTAAATATTAAAATGAACAGGATTAGGATGGGTAAATAATTAAAACCAACTGTCTCACTGTTTTCACATTGCAGTTGGGGGATTTGATCCTGTCTTGTGCCCAAAGCCTCTGTTTACTGACAGCTTGGGCAGGATCAGCTCTTTTTAGATTAGATTTTTTTTTTTTTTTTTTGCTTTATTGGTGTCTGACTTTCTGCCGTTAACAGGACCTTGCCTGGAGGTGGCATCATTTGATACTGAGCAGGGGCAATTCTCTGATGCTTTGAGGATTTGGGTTCTGGGTTTCTGGGGAAGAAGAGGTGCAAAATAATCACACATTGCACCTCCCATTTAGTGAGGGCTGCTGCAACATGCAGCTTTTCATGCAGGACAGGAAGGATGGGTTTGGTAAGAGTGGAAGGAACGTGACAGCTGCCACTAGTGAGTGGCACTTGGGAGATTATCTTGTCTGGGGATGCTCTTCTCTCATCTCCTCCCCCATGATAGCTGTTCTCTTCTGTGGCTAGATGGACATCTGGCACACACTAAATGGAGAGGAAAATATTGCTACTGTCTCCAAAGACACTAGAATTGAATTTTTAGTATAGTCACATAGAGAATGTTTGGTTGAACAGAAGATGAAAAAACAGGTACTATATGATACAAAAGGATCTTAAGTTGGGAGGGTGGCAGGCAGACACAAAGAGGGAAGCCCCCGGCTTGCTCTGTGAGGACCTACTAGTGGAATTCCACGAGGTCTTGGGCATCCAGCAAGTAATGTTCTGATGTTGACCTCTGGCAAAAAAGTTGGGAGTAATGATAAAATTATGAATGATCACAGAAATTTGAGAGGTGCTGTAAATGCAGAGGAATGTTGGGCTGTTGCACAGAGAAAAATGTACTGTCTTGAGGGCTTCAATAGCAGTAGAAATGGGAAAAGATTTAGTAAAGAGCAGCATAATTTTTGAAGGGTTTTTTTGGTTCCTTTTCTCATCAAGTAGATATGTAACAGATACAGGTCTATAGGCATAACTGTCTGTTCTGGTTTGAGAAAGCAAGACCAGGGGGACACCCCAAGTCAGAAATACAATTTATTAGAAAAAGGGAAAATAAAACAAAAAGGAAACAAAATACATGCAATAAGAAAACCACTGACAAAGTCAGAATACAACCTGATGCCCTATGGTGATAGCAGTCCAAGCAGAGTGGTCCTGTTGAAGCAGTGATCCTATAGCAAACTGGGTCTGACGATCCAGCAGTAGCTCTTATCCTCTGGGAGTCCAGTAGGCAAGCGCTGCTGTGGTGTTCAGAGTCCCAGCTTATATCCAGGCTGGAGTGCTTTGTTCCCCCCTCTGGGCAGAGCATCTCACAATGGGTTGGTGATAAGGCCTGATGGGCCATTAACAGAAGATTTATCCCTGGTCGTGGAAGAGATAAGGGAAGCTGCTCTTTGGTGGTTTCTTATCAGCTGGCTTATCAACAGAAGATCTCCGATCCCAGTTCTAACAAATGGTAATAGAATACATTTGGTTATATCTTGCTCTGCAACCCATGACACTGTCTTAGATATGGTAGTCAGCATAGCTCGTATTAGAGCAGAATTTGATTTTAATAAATATAATGGTATTCTGCTGACAAACTACCATGACTTGGTTTGTAGGATATTTTAGGACTAGTCTTCGGTCAGCAATGATGTGTCATCTTTTGAATCGTGTGATTTTCTGCATGTCCTGTTTATTTAATTAATCTTCTTCAATTATTAGCACCAAACACAGTAGTAAAGAAAAGGGAGATTCAACATCTCACTGATAAAAGAGACATACACTAAAATGATACACAGAATGGAAACTTTACTTGGACTTTGTACAATCCTTGCAATTTTCTCTGTTTTAGAACACCACTATGCTCTGGAAAACTAAGAAGCAGTATGAAATGAGACCTGAAGGGAAGCAGACCTGCACTGAGTCACCTGTAAGGTGACATGCAGATGTTTTCAGTTTCCTTATACACACAGTTCATTAGAACTTGTGTACATTAAGGTATCTATCACTGTGCATTTAGTATTATCTAAACAGAAACATCTAGGCAGAGCTTAATTTCTTTGACATTTCAGAAACAACTTCTTTTGCTAACAGTGGGATGAATTTGGATATTCAATGAAACAAATTAGCATAATGGTTTGCATACAGGATATGGATCTTTTGACAAAGTATCAGATTGTAAATTAAACTCATCTGCATCTAGCCAGGAGGCACTATGTTTGCTTATATAACCTGACTCCCTCATTATCAGTGCTCTAGGCCTTACCCATGTTATGCCATTGAGAGGGAGACTAGCTTGAATCAGTCATGAACTATCTTTAGCTTATATTTGGCAAGGGATAGGGTCAAAAGGAAAGAGGAAAGTAAGGGTAAGAGAAAAAGTTGTCTGTCTAATTTAAATGTTTGAATGTTGTCTGGTGGTTATTAGAGGTAACAAGAGCTAAAAGGGAGTATTTTTTTACCAAAATTCACAATGTTGTGTATACAGCTGGGGTTGATGCTGGAATCTGGAAGAGATTTACTACTTAATTTTTTTTTTTTTTTTTTTTTTTTTTTTTTTTAAGTCATACCAGCACTGGATGCTGAAGTGATTAGGGAACTTGTAAACTAGTAGAATGGTTTCAGTACATTACACTTTGCATGGTATGTCAGAATGCAGAGATGAGTGCTCTATACATTCTGAAACTGGAAGATGCCTCTAAGAGTGAAGTGGAGATCAGGAGGGCAACTAATGGCTAAAAACACGCTGAACAGCAGAGATAGTTTCTGTAGATAGAACTGTGATGATAAAACTGTGACAAACTGATGGCGATTGACATATGAACACAAAGTACATGGAAGGATCTACTTTTTTGGTGACTTCCATTGCTGTCCCAGAAAACCAAGCTGAATAATTCCTGCCTGTCATAAATGGGAGTCGGTAAGGCTAGGAATGTTCTCAGTACATCACAGTTAAGTTCATGAAGTGTGGGAATATTTTTTCAAAAATTTACTCCCTACATGCCTGACAAAGTTCATTTAAGATCTATTGATGAACAGAAGATATGTTAAATAATTTAGAGATAACTTATCAGTTTCACTAGAAAACATGATGCCTTTTTTCTCACTTCATGGATTGAGTGAACAAATATGCAACTACATCCTTGCTGCTATAATTTTTGAAGAAAAAGAATCAGGATTCAACAGTAGATGTTGGAGGAGCCACATAGCAAGAGCAATTAGAAATGGTGCTGTCTCAGGAAGGGATCAGAGTTTTGGACACCAGTGGAGCCTATCCAGACAAAAGTGTCCTTCATGCTGTGAGGCTGAGCTGGATCTAAAGCAAGCTGAGATGGTGAGGGTCCTGACTACAGCACAAGAGTGGTTTCAGGGTACTGGACATAGTGGTATGGAGATTGAAATATGTGCAGGTTACCATTTATGAGAGGTGACTAAACATGGGAGGCAGCTGGTTATTAAATCACTTGGCAGTTTGTTGGAGGATAGCTGCAAACATCTTGAAATGGCAGGGGCTTCAATTAAACCATGCTTTCTGTCCTTCTCATACAACATCTTAAGTACAGTTTGAAAATATAATTCTGCCACCTAAACTTTGTGTTCCTTAGGCTCCATTCACAGAAGTCTTGCTTCTTCCAGTCTAGAAAATACAGTACCCTGCCTGGTGGAGGAAGAACAAGAACAAGAACAAAATTGAAGAGTTTATACTCCTATAAAGGAGTATAAACTCTTTAATTTTGACCAAATAATACAGTGTGTGTTTGCTGTAAGAAATTCAGTCATGAATATACTGGGCAAGAGTTTGTGTCTCACATTTACTATCGAGGGATGTCACTACCTATTTGATACATCTCTGATTTTGTAAAAGCATTATTCTAATCAGTGTTAGTTTTTTTTTTTCTTATTTTTCTAAATCAGTCTAGGGAAACTCAAGTTCATGGCCTGAGTAAAATCTTAATGATACACAGAGAACATGTTCAAGTGGTAGGTCCATGTAATCTTCATTAAGTTTATGCTATAAATGCCAAGAAATCAGAGTCACTTCAAATAATTTAGATTAGGGGCTCTTTGAACTGTGTGGCTTCTATCAAAGCCAATAGCCTGCTTTTGCTATGAGCAAGGAAATCCTGCTGATGTTAGTACAATTCCAGGCATGCTTGCCAGGATATCAGCAAGAAAGCCTTTTGCATTGACTTGGACTGGAGAACACTATCTTGCCTCTGCACTTCCAGAGTGAAACTTGCCCTGTTTCTTGGATCAAAATATTTGGTGGTCTTGCAGTCACTCTGGGGAAGAAACTTGTTCAGCAGGATTTTGGATGGGACCAACCATATATGCCATGCAGAACTGAAAAGCTGGAGTGGCAGAAAGGAGCTTTTTGTTTTTCTTTTCTTAGATGAAAAGTTGGCAGAGCCATTATTTCAGATGCTGCTGGAATTCTGTTCAAATATTGTAAAAATACTGCCTTGAAGATTTTGTTGTTGTTCTAAACAGGAGAGAAAAGCCACTTAGTTAACATGCTGGACCTGTGCATCAAAAGGAACTTAAGTGTCCTTATCCCTGCTTCACAGCTCAAGGAAGTGAAGCTTAGGGAAGTAAGCTTGGCTTGCCCAAGGTCATGCATCACAGAGAATTGGATGGAGTGGTAGAGCTGGTTTTATTTACCCTGAAGGGACATCCAGTCTCCCAGAAAGTAAGGCCACAGTAGCAGCCTACTGTCTCTAGATTATTTTAAAAATACCAAAACTTCCATCACCAAAGACCTGACCAAATCAAGCTGTTTTGAAATGAACACTTTGAGTTTAGTTAGAATAATGTGAGAGAGTCAGTCCAGACTTTCAGCTACTAAATAAGTGTATATCAGAATACAGCTAGATTTCTTTTTTTCAATAAAATGAAATTTGCTGGAAAAGACTAAAGCCAGTAGCAAATTTCCACTTTGTTCTTCCAAAATATTTAATTTATGAAAAATCTGTGCGGAAAAGAGGGAAGGGTGATAGCTGTACATGAACTTCTCTTATTTCATCTGTTGCAATTTTGGAGTGATTTTCCATTCTGACTGTAGCTTAAAATTTAAAGTAAAGTTGCAGCATTGATGTCAGCAATAGTTATTGGTCTGGTGCCCCTGTTCTTAGAGATTATTTTCTTACCTATTTGTATTTTTGAGTTTTTAGGGTCTTTATGCTCTGCATCAACAGATTTCAGATGATGAACTGGGTGCAGTGTTTTCCAGCAAAATCTGTAATAATTTCTTTTGTATGATTTTTATTTTGGAAGTATGCTTATCTATTCAAAAGTTAAGGTTCCCATAGCAATGTTAACATGGCCACACTGCACATATGCAGCATTTCCAATAACTGTTAATTTATGCTCTCTCTGTATCTTGAATATTGCTGAATTACTGTTGCTGTGGGAACATAAACTTTTGAGCCTTCTGACTTCTTTACCTAACTTAATGCCCATTGAACTCCTTTCTTAATTTCTTGAGAGCTGTATATGTTAAAAAACAGTGGTCAAAAGTCAAAACAGATTTTGAATGTATTTTCAAGTAAACAGTTTTAAATTTAAATTTCTATATAAGGTAGTTACCCTAGAACAAATAGCACAATAGCTGCACAGTCTGGGGTATGCCCCCAGTTCTTTCAGAAATAAAGTGCTGCTACAGCTGCTGGCATATTCCTCTACCCGCATTTACCTCAACAGGGTTCTTTGAGTGTAGACCAGGGCCATCCTTGGCAGCAATTCCTGACCATGTGAGTGGGGAGAAGGCATTCAGTGACATGGCTAGGATTTTCAAATCATGTGATGAGGTTCATCTCCCAGTAATAATATTTGTAGCATGCTCTGAAAATCAAGTACTTGATGTACTTGATGATCAAATACTTATAAGTACTTGATGTACTTGTAATTTATTTTATTGACTGCTCTCTAAATGATTTAGGGAAACTTAACCAGAGTTACTGTAGGTGATTGCAGGTTCTTCTTGAAATTAAACAGTAGGGGACTCCAGTTGTGCAATGACAACTTCTGCACTGTTCCTTTCGATGATTTAAGGATTCACCTGCATGAGGAAAATTGATTGGCAGGACTGTTCCCTTCTAACTATGAGGGTATAATTTAGCTGTTCTAGAATAACTCCCACATGTGGATGAAATATTCCAAAATAAAAATTATTTTATTCTATAACTATCATTTCACTTTGGGAATGGAGTAATTATCCCAGAATAAAATAATCACCCTACTTCCAGAGCAGAATAATTATTACAGAATCAGAGTTGCTTATTTTGGACTAGTGCATGAGCACTGAGGAGCTGTTAGGGAGAAGTTGCTTCTATTCTATTCTATATTTGCCTTCCCTAGTGTTCACAGGCAAGTGAATCCTGCCGGTCATACTGTGCAGCTGGTGGCCTTAAAGTTGTGTTGTGGAACATATGTGCTGCAAAGAAGAGTCTTCAGTCATACAAACTGAAGTTCCAGGTTAAAAAAAAATTCTTAGTCTAGAAGGTCTTAGAGCTCTAAGGGTGTTTTTAGAGGTTGATTATTAGTACAGGTGATTCCACAATACTTGATTGAAGTAATGTGTCTGTTACTAATGTGACACCAGGATTTGGGTGATTTTTGATACTGGAAGCCTTGCTGGTGAGACTTATCCAGGGCCAAAGGGTTGGGGATGGGAGCTGCTCAAGTGAGAATGAAGCTGTGCCTGTAGAAGGTTTGTAAGACAATGCGGGGGAATACGAAGGGGATGGGTGAGTTTGCTCTTTGCTAGAGTCTTCAGGATATCTCCGACCCTACTCCTGCCCTGGCCAAACCAGGCTGTTCTTCCCTGGAGAGGATGACTGGTTGGGTCCTGTGGGAGCAGGTTAGAGGTGCTGGCCTGTGGCAGGTGCAAGAAGTCTCGGGATGCCAGCAGCTGAAGGAAACTTGACATACTTCCAGAGTCAGTGCAGTTCACTGGTGATGACATACAATTGCTGTCACCTAGGAAATGAAACATGTTCCCATGGCAACCCCAAGGCTGCGTTATTACTCAGCTTCAAAATGTTGATGGTTGGAAAAAGGCCTCTTCAGATATCACCCCCCACCCACTCCAAGGGGTTTTTTTCCTCCTCAATAAATGCACTTTATTATTTAATCTCAAACAGGCAGGAGGAAGGCATATATTTAACTCAAGGTACTTCATGGAAATAAACCTTTAGAAGAAAAAAAAGCAAGATGCTTTAGACACTTAAAAACTCTACTGTCTCCTAAAATAGTTCCAGATCCTGTGAAGGTAATTTTAATGAAGTGTATGGCACTTCATTTGGCTTAAATCATCAGTCAGCTTCTGGAATTAATTTTTTTTTGTATTCTTTTACATAGTTTGAATCACCCTGAAAGTCTCCAACTGCAAATTGTAGCTTTGTTTTGTAACCATATAAACAACCTGGGAATTGAAACCTTCCTTTTACGGTAGTATGAATGGAGATACACTTGCTGTATGCTGCCTTCAGCATTTCTCCAAGTATTTTTTTGCATTGTTTTAACCTAGCCTGCTTACATGTGCCCTGCCTCTGGGGTACATTAGACTTTTGACTTGTTTGAAAAGTTTTCTCCCCTGTGTTACTGGTAACAAAGCATTCACCTGAGGCCATATTTGTGTTAGTTTTTGCACTGTGCAAAATGCCATATGCCCCTTCTTACCCTGTCTTCATTCTCTTGTTTATATAGCAAAGTATATCTTGGCTTGATTTTTTAAAATTATTTTCACTTATCCTTTGCCTACTTGATCTCTAATATTAGGAGGATCTCATTCTTACCATTTCAACCTATTTTCCATTACTTGGTAGGTTTTCATCTTGCTCATAGTATCCACCTCCAGGTAGTTATTCATCCAGCAGATCTTAACAGCATCCAGCAGCCCCTTAACACAAGTCCTCATAATTACTGAAAATACAATTTTGGAATTTATACCCTGGGTACCTCTGACTTGAAGGAGTTCCAGACTCACTACACATTCAAGTCCCTGATATCCTTGATCCATCTGATTTTTCTAATAGATTTTCACTGAGTTATCTGTTTTAATTGTGGAAATCTTTTGTGGAGTTTTTCTTTATATTTCCAGTTAATTTTAAAGGGAGTCCTCCTGTAATCCTTCTATCCAAGGTCATATTCTATATTTAGATTTTTTATAATGTTCTTACTGGTCACTGAAAGCAGATCTAGATTTGCTTTTCTTAGTGCATTGAATAGCTGAAGAGGTTAGAGTAGCTGGATGTATCTGTCATCTTTAGCTTCTTAATTGTATCAGAAAAAGGTTCATCATTGTTAATATTATTACTCCTTGCTAACGCTATTGAACAAAATCTATCATTTTACTGTGATATGTTTTTATTTCACTGTAAAATACTGAAATTAAACTTCTGATGTAGACTGGAAGAAAGCAATCCAGAATAGCTCATGATCATGTGTTCGCTGAAATTTTCTGTGTTCAGTGTTACTATTACAGTTTACATGTAGTGCCACTTCATTCTGGATCAACTAGGAATCAGTAATACATGAACAAAAGTAGATGGTGATTCCTCTACACTGAGAAAAGAGATTCCTCTACACTGAGAAGCTTATGTGAACTGTTGCCGTGTTTCACTGTTTCTGCTAAAACTAACCACAACTAAACCTCAAACAGGCAAAGGACTTCTCTCAAAGTTTGAGCAGCCTTTTATCTGGAAAGGCAAAGGTATTTCAGTACTTACCTCACTGTTGACTCTGCTCATAAGGTTGATATTGGCAACAATCCCATCAGCTGCTGATTTGGGCGGTGCTGTCTAACCTAACCAGTGCCAGGTAATCTCTTGGCTGTGACCTCAAGTCAGCTGAGATGTTGTGAGGTTGTAGAGATGGAATGACAGGTTAGTCGCAAGGCCCACTGAGATGGATTAAACCTTTGCAAAGAACATGGAAAATCTTGCCTCAGAATCTGGTTGTATTTCCATAGCTTAACGCTCAGAGATGATTTTAAATAGATGTTAGGTTTCTAACTATCTCTGGAGATGTCCTGGTCTACTGGTGCCTGCTAAGCTTTCTCTGTCACACTGATCAGAACTGCCTGGGAAGGTGGAATCATGATGCAATAAAAATAAGAATAGCATGGATGCAAGGTGTATTACCCTTTGTCAGGGATATAAATGCAGATATCTGCATTCTAGGAGGGATATTTTTTTTTCCATCATTCATTAAACCAAATAAAGGTTAAAGTATTTGAATAGAAGTCAGATATTTGAGGAATGATTCAGGGACCAAAGCACAGGCATACATGTAATGTGGTTTTAGACTTCCTGTGGTACCCCAGACATTGGCAAAGAGATGGCAGCTAAGATGTAGATTTTAAGGGACACCCACCCTTTTCTAGGGCAGCAGCTGAAAGCCAGACTGAATAGCTTATGAATTCTAAAAGCACCTAAGTTCCTGTCCAAATAGCTCTATGGGTCCAGGCTTTACCCACTGGTGTCACTGCTCTGCTGGATGTTCATCTGCTGAGCCACTTCACACACACAGTGTGTGAATGCTGTGCTTTCAAGCTTCATTTTCTGGTCATTTCCTCTCAAACAATAAGCTTTTCCAAAGCTCAGCTGAGTCCTTGCTGTTCTGCCTGACAATCCTTATTCTTTCAAAGAAAGATCCTTGTCCAGAGCTCATTGGGGAAAATGAGAGACTATGATAAGGTCATTGATTCCTCTTTGCTGATCTTGACAGAAGAGGAAGGGATTAGAGATCTAAATTTTATTTTATTTTTGTAAACTTCCTCAAGAGAGAAGACCTTTTTTTTCCCCCTCCCCACTTTGACTTCTCTCCTTGTCCCTTATATTTTCTATTAGCCTTTTTTTCTCCTAGGTCAACATCCTGTCTCTGGTTACTCTATAAGGTACATATCCCTAAGCCTGTATAATCATTGAAGGGCAGAGTGTCCTGCAAGCTTAGCAGGCAGTGCTGTTTCTGACTCGTGACTCGTAGTTTGCAGACTGATCATGGTGAAGACCAATAAGATATTAGAGAACAGGGAGATGAAGGGGAGGATAAAAAGGTTGCTCAGCAACAATATGACATAAGCATGGTTGCAGTATATTTTTACAGCAAGAAGGTTGCAAAAATCTATAGGAAATGTTCATTTTTTCAGAACCTTATTCGTATTTGTGGGATGAGAGTGGCCTGAAGGGAGGAAAAGCTGTACAGACTGGGCTAATAGCTGTGCACTTGTAATTGCCTCATTGTACAGCCAGGAGTTGGCAGCAGATTAAGAAAGAACAGCCAAGTACAATGGTTATCCCAAAGTTTTTGAGGGAAAAGGCCATGGCTATAACACAAGGAGATATAGTAGAGAAGCATAGCTGCAGGTAACATCCAGAAGTCACTTTTCCCCCATACATCAGATATGATTTAAAAAAAAAATTAGAAAGTTAACAATATATGAGTATAAATTTCCTTTGGCCAGCCAAAATGTCTGCCAAACAAATTGCTCTGTGCCTGAGACAAAGGCATAAGCCTTTTTCCCATTTTTAATTTTCACATTCCTTTCTAATCCCCTAGTAACAATTTTTCCACATACATATCCCAACCTCCCTCTGATTTTATGTCCAGTGATCACAAAATTTATCATGCTTTTCTAAGGGGACAGCCAGGAGGGATTGTCAAGTCTAGCTGGCACAGTGCAAAGATCGCAAGTTTGATTAGCTGGAGTCCTGAAATCAGAGTGAGCCATGCCAGTTTATGGCTTCCTCAAATGAGTTTCATTTATCTTTTTGGAAAAGAGGTGCATTGCAAACAATTGACATCACCTATAACTGCCATAGCATGTATTGATTAGTTTGGCATCAGACAGAGAAGCAAAATAGTAAGGTGGGAATGTTGGGGGTTGGATCTGTTTCTTTTGTGTTTGTGGAATTTTTTCCTGGTGGTTTTGCTAGGTAACTAATTGCTGGATACTTATGGATACTTACTGAAACAAAGGGGGTGGCAGGTTTTTCCTGGGGAACAGCAGGGAACAGGACAGTTCGGTCCCAGGACACCACTCTGAAAGGACCTGGGAGTACTAGAAGCCCTGCTTGTTTTTCCTGCACTGGATTTTTCTCCAGAGGAAGATGGGACTCATCTCGTCACCACTGGACTTTCCTACAGGACTATTTCACTTCACAGACTGCATTCTACTACTCAAGGAGGATTTCATCTGGACTGCTTTAACACCCTGACACCCAGGGTGTCAGGTCACATCCCTGACTCTGTCTGGGTATTTTCTGGGGTTTTGTTGTTTTTGTTTTGCTTGTCTCTTAGTGCTATTACATTTGTATTTTTCTTTGTGTTGTCTAATATTCCTAGTAAAGAACTGTTATTCCCACTCCCAAATCTTAGCCTGAGAGCCTCCAATTGCAAAATTATAATAATCTGAGGGAGGTTTACATTCTCTATTCAAAGGGAGATTCCAGCTTTTTTTTGCTGGCAGGTACCTGTCTTTCAAACCAAGACAGGGAAGAAAGCAGAAAAATTTAGAAGCAGAAGCAAATGTGGCACAAATTAAAAATAAATATTGAATCTAAATTTGCTATAAAACTTTTTAAACTTCTTGAAGCGTTAGACAGAATAACTTCGCACAGTGATAGCATCTCTTTATCAATCCTTTCATCACTTGAAACTGTACAAACAAGTTCCTCTCAAACTACGTCATAGTTTTCAATTAAAGGTGGTTCTACAAAAATGATATTATAACCTTACCCTGTGTCCCATTTTAAAAATATTCTTATTGGCTTTTGAGGTTTTCTTTATTGTTTCTTAGTCTTTAATTTTATAGTCATGATAAATATAGACTTTCAAATATCTGCTTTTGAAGTCTACAGCTCACATGAAAAGTTGAAAATGTCACTATTAGATTATTTGGGTCTTTTCCACATACATTGTCCTCTTTTCCTTGTCTTCTTTTTGAGCTTCTCATTCTGAGAAGGCTTAATAAAAATTTTTGAGACACCAATTGTGAACTCCATGCAAGGTATATACACAATTTACTTAATTTAAAAAAATGTTTGCCTGTGGCAGGTGCCTTCAATCACATGAATCCATCTATGTAAAACATTTTGCATGCATTTTTAATGTACCTGAAGCAGGAGGAGTACTTGTCTCTTGAGATGATTTTTGAATTTGTTTCCTCTGGCTTAGTTTTTATGGATGCCTTTTCAATATTAACACATTTAAGCAATATAATCCTACTCAATTGCAACTTACTGTCATTCTATACAAATTTGTACTCCATCTCAATTTTGCTGATTATTATTTACTTTGGATCAAACAAAACATCCTGCCAATTGCAGAGTTAGTTTTTGTAATGGCATCCCATATAATTTTTTTCTCTTAAACAATATTTTTGTAAATTCATTTGACCCGCTATGGTGTCAATTCATGCATTACTGTGTTTATGTTACTGAGAACATGTGTTTTTGCATGTGCATTTGGGAACTTGGATTCAGGAACTAGTCCTTTTGTTTCAAGTAACAGTAATATATATAAAACAACTGTAATACTCTTATTTTGTCTCTGGCCTAGCTGTTTTCTGTATATTCTAACATTTGCTGCCATCCTGTGGTGCATGGAGAAAGGCACACATACACAAACAAATGACAGAGTAACATAAATGGGGAGTGTTTAAATATACAGAATGAAGGAACCTGTAGAGGTCTTGAGAGGAGAAAACACAAGTGATCTTCACTTGTTGCTAGTTTGAGCAGTGTAGTGTGCATCTCTTTCTTACATATATCAAAAGGAAGGCCTATTACAGCAAGAATGAAGACAAGTTCTGGGTAGTTCCATGGAAGGTGCTAAGGGAATCTGCGGTTTGGATTTTTTAAAACTGGGAATTCTTCTTTAGGGAAGAAAAAAGTTTCAAACACCTTTCCTCCTTGCTGCTTAGCTATTACATTGAAAATTTCTTTAAAAGCTGTCCAGCGCCAGCTGCTTGAAAAAATTGTTCACATTGTTACAAAGAAGGAAGCTTCATGCAAAGGCTGCTTGTAAGGAAAGCTGGGTTCTCATACTGGCTTGATCTGCAGTGATGAGGGAAAAAAATCTAGAGCCAGATTTTGTGACACGCAGAGAAAGAAGATAATGATGTGCTTTAGATTAGCTGGTGTCTTACTGGCTCATGAACTTGCATTGGTTATGTAAGATATGTCAGACACTCATCTGGATCTTTTTCTTGTAGGATTGTTACCTTTGAGAGTTAGATGGGTACTCTTTAGCAAGATAGAGATGAGAAACATTTTCATATTGCTCTTAACAGTAAAGTTCACCCAGAATCTGAGATGTGTTCCTGATGAAGGGTTTGGGTGTTTCTTGTGGAGGGCCTTGGTCTCAGTATATCAATGTAGTCTGATGACAGACCTTCAGATCAGCTGTAAAAGTAGTGTCTATATTCCTTTATAAAAACATTTCACAATTTTATGTGGCACTGGTCATTTGCAACAGAGTTAAAGCCTTGGAGAAAAACTGAAGTGGCTCTTCCTTTTCTGCCTTTGCTCACCTGCTCCCTCTTTGCACCTTCTGAGAGTTCAGCCTGATAGCTGGGACCAACCTGGACAGGACTTCCAGAGGTTTCTTGCATACTACAGAGATCAGAAGACCTCTTCATAACTTTTGGGTCATTTTATAAATCAGTCAGCACTCCCCAGTCATCTAAAGCGTTTTCATGCTACTAAATAGGTGGATTAATTCAGTCTCACACTGAATGATAATGTATATATGTGTGTATATATATATATATAAAGTGAGATCAAAGGTCACTTTGATTTGGAGATTGACAAAAAATCCAAAATGCACAAATAGCACTGTTGTTAATTTAGGTATTCAGAGTGGCATTTTGTTGCCTTTCCTAAAGCAGAAATACTTAGTTATGTACAGAAAAGTGAAATCTTGTAGAACTGGACCTAAGAATGTGAGGAAAGGGGACTAAGTTTGAGTGAAGAACTGCTTGGCTCTACCTCCCAAGTTTCTGTTACTTGGCATTGGTATTTTCTGATAAGATTTGTCCCCTTAAACTACTTGGCAATCTAGGTTTTTCTTATTGCTCTTTCCTTCTTGCCTTTTCAAGGAGTGAGAGATTTTGAGGTGTTTCAGGTTTTTTTGCAAAGTAGAAGGCATTTAGATTTCCCCTTCTTCACCAAGAAATGAGAACTGAAAATGTACTTATTCTCTGGTAAGGACTGTTACAAGTACTTTTTGCTTCTGAGCTCAAGAGAAGCTCGGATGACGTGGCTGGAAAAGGTTTGGTCCTTCCATTCTTCTAGGTGAGAAGGATGGAGAACAGAATTGATAGTAGATCTAGCAAAGACTTAGTGATGCTGTAAATGTTAACAGTCCTGCAGAAGACCCGAGGCAGTGAGACATTGTGCCAGCTCTCTAAGCAGAGAGATGAGTAAAAGCATTCCAGGAGCAAATTCCCCTGGAAATAATTTCAAAGCATATTAAGGATGATTGGGAGTAGTTAACATGGATTTGTGAAAGGCAAATAATATTTGACCAGCTGGATAAATTCCTATGATGAGATGACTGGCTCAGTAGATGTGGTTAGAGGAGCCAATGATGCTTATCCTGATTTTAACGAGGCTGTTGAAATTGTCTCTTCTGACATCCTCATTGATGAAGTACAAGCTAGATAAGTGGTCAGTGAGGTGGACTGAAAACTGCTGATTTCCTGAGCTGGTGGGTTGTGACCAGTGGGATGAAGTCCAGCTGGAGTTCAATCACTGGGATTGACACTGAGGCAAATACTATTTAACATCTTCATTAATGACCCAACTGATGGCACAGTGTATCCTCAAGAAGTTTGCAAATGACACAAAACTGGGAGGAATGATTGATACATCTGATGGTTATGCTGCAAGTCAGACAGCCTGCAGAAATGTGCCAATAGGAAACTCATGAAGCTAGACAAAGGCAGATGCAGAGGTCTCAAGCCTGGACGAGCTCCCATGCATCAGCACAGGCTGGGGGATGACTGGTCAGAGGACCTGTCTGTGTTTTGTGGCGAATAGCAAGATAGACACGAGAGACAGCAAGGCACACTTGCGGCAAAGCCAGTCAGCAATCTCCTGGGCTGCATCAGGGAAAGCAGCATCAGTAGAAAAGAGGAAGGTGATCCTTCCCCTCTACTCAGCACTGGTGAGACACATCTGGAGTACCAAGCATAGTTCTGAGCTTGCCTCAGAGGCGAGAGGTGTGGACATGCTTGGGGTGAGTCCAGCAAAGGGTCATATAGGTGGTTACGGACTTGCTTGGGGCATTTGACATCAGAGAAGAGGCCGAGAGCGCTGGGACTGTTCAGTCTACCAAACAGAAGACTCAGGCTATCTGATTAATGTCTCTGCATTCCTGATGGAGTGGAGTAAAGAAAATAGAGCTAGATTCTTCTCAGTGGTGCCCACAAAGGGCATAAGAGGCAATAGGCACAAACTGAAAGACAGGAACTGTTTAAACATTAGAAACACTTTTTATAAACTTAAGGGTGATTAAACACTGGTGCAAGTTGCCCAGAAAAGCTGTGGAGTCTCCATCCCATGAGATATAAAAACATTACCTAGACACAGCCCTGAGAAACTTGCTGTAGCTGCCCCTACTTGAGCAGTGGGGGTTGGATGGGATTATCTCCAGAGGTTCTTTCCCACTACCAAGATTCTGTGACTGCTGAGATGAGCAGCAGGAAAATGCTACTGGACTACCTTTCTCCAAGAAAAAAAAAAAAAAAGAGTAAGGGTTTTTATGCAGTGGAAGGCACTAGATACGGGGCTATTAAGAAACAGAGACTCTTGTTTGATGGGAGAATTTGCTTTAAACAGTGTCTTTTCATCGTAAAGCACGTCTTGCTTTTTTTGTACTTGTTGCAGGCTTTTCCTGCCACATTAGTAAAGCAGAGCCCACAGATCTCCCTTGGATCAGCAGCTCAGAGAGCTTCGTGAGTTTGGTAGAAAGGGGATGCATAAAATATAAGTGTGAAGCATGCTAATATATCCTGCCTCTTGTTCAAGGGTAATTTTTTTGTTTGAATTGAAATAGACTGAAAGTGGGAAAGGCTAATGGTGTGTGTCCAGGGAATGTGTCCAAAAGACTGAGGATCCCTGAAAATGGGGTGGGGGGTGTTTATTGTCAGTGGGCACCACCAGGCGTGACTGCTCCTGCCCAACCCTCCAGAGCCATCAGTCCCTGCCCCAGAGCAGCCGCAGCAGGGCCCATCTCCAGCTCCCCACAGCCCTGGCCTCAGTCCCCCAACCTGGGCCCAGCCCCAGCCACCTGCACCTGGCTGGGGTGGGTGGTGGGATGGGCCCTGGGGGGCAGGCCTTGCCCTGACAGACCCCATGGGCTGTGCCCACCTCCTGGGGCCCTGGTAATTGTTCCACCACCTTTCTAGAGATGTTCTGAGGCTGTTTGTTAGTGTTGTGTTCATTTAAAGTTAATACTTCCCTGGGGGTTTCTCTGGGATCCAGGTCCTGGCCAGAGCTCTGGCAGGCAGGCTGATAGCAGCACCCTTTGGCACAGCAGAGTCCTAGGCTGAAACCTTCTAAACTTTACCTATGTTTCATTGGCTTTGAAAGACACTGCTGGAATTAAATTAGCAAATGTAATGTGGGTACCTGGAGAACTCTGTTCCTTTTCTTTCTGTGACAGAGCCTTGCTATTAAAATAGAATAATAGATGTGCAGTAGGTAGTGCATTAGGACAAAAAACAATGGGTAACTAACTTCTGAAAGGCTATAGATAGTGCATTAAATGGTGAATTTTTTCTTGCTAACTTGGGTATCTTGTCATATGTTAATTAAATGCCTAGAAAAATCTTTAGGAGATAATAAGAAGATAATAGTGCATAGACTTTAATGTAAATTGAAACCATTACATTGTATATCTTCTTCTGTCTTACTTTTAAAGCTCAGTAAGAATTCTTAGCTCAAACAATTGATCTTAATGTACTAAAAAGTAAGATAATTTTAAAGTAAATTAGAGCATTGGAAAGCAAGCTTTCGGAATTCAAGTGATTTAGTCTGTCTTCATTGTTTGAACTCCCCATTTCCCACTTGTTTATGTATCATTTCAGAGTTTATATAAAGGCAATCCTTGTCTTAGCTCATACTGTCCCACTGGGAAAAAACAGATCTCTTATGTATTTCTTTGTTCCTCTTTCATGCCCCTTTTTCCTTCCCTTTTGGAAGTCTGCTTCCTGTGGTTGTGATCATGAGTGTAAAACTATAGTCTATGTGCATTCATGCAAAAGCGCTGGAAGGATGTCTGCCATGGCCATAATTAACTGAATTCTGCTATCTTTGGCAGGAAGATGAGAGAGGGACACAGCTTCTGATTATCCTCCTGGCTGTGCTAGCTGGAGTTTGTCATTGTAAAGACTGATACTTGCATTCCAGCAGGGCTTGATCCTGTGAACCACACAAAGGAAGCTCACCATTCATCTTTGTCCTCCTCAACACTAATTGAAGAGAGTATGCTTTGCTCTGAGGAAAAATACTGGGCAAAGCTCTGCTGCCCCATCGTTATTGTCTTTTCTTGTAAGAGTGGATATTTGTTTACGTTACATCTAGATAACAAAAAGATGTTTCGAGTGAATGCACAGTCTGGCCAATACATTCACAGTATAAGTTCCTGAACATCCTGATGTTCTTGTCATTTTAACATCTTGTGTGGTCCTCTGAAATCCTTCAGCTGAAGAATACATTTCTCAAAACACAGGGGAAATAGAAGTTTTTTTTACTTAAATTCTGATGTAGTTTCATTTCTTTCTTTCCCTGTCTTCCTTCTTCCTTTACTCCTGGAAAGGGAGACTTGACATTGTGTTCCCAGCTGTTCAAAGCATTAAGATTAGAAGGCAGTCCTGGACTTCTCTTCTAGCTGTGGTGTCCTCAGTTAGAAGGGACCCTGCTAGTGGCCCCCAGGATGTTTCTTCATAGTTAGTGATTCATGAAGTGTACAGAAAAGGCCCACTTGAAATCCCAAATAATTTCTATGGAAGCTCAAAGTGCTGTATCAAAAGTAAAAATTTATTTCCATAATGTCCAGAGAGTGCTGTAGCGTAGAGTTTCCTACATTATAGAATAGTTATTTTATGCAACAATTTCTATCTGATAAATGTTTGCTGGTTTTAAAAGCATAAGTCACAGTTTTTCAGAAGACTGTACTTTAGGATCTAATAATTCTTCATTTTGATGTGCAGAGATTTTTTTTTCTCATTTTAAAAATATCTAATTATTAAAATAAGAAATTAGTGTTTTCTGAAATTAATCCAGAGTGACAGTCATCTTTTCCTATCCAGCTTGGTCATCAGCTATACTGTGATATTTAAGACAGCCTGAGCTTCCCTAGTGCTCAAATACCTGGCAACACAGCTTGCCAGTCTCCAGTTCAGGACGTGTTTGTGTCCTAAAAAAAAAATTACTGAGGTTATATCTTTATTCTTCCTTTCCTGACATTTAAATAATCTTGTTGTAAGATTAATGGGCCCACTTCTGAACTGTGAGCTTTTAATGAATTTCATTGTTTTCAGCCAAATAGCTTTGTGTTAGAAGTTGTAGCAGACACAAAGGTAGGTGAGAAGAAAGCACCTCAATCTGTATTTCTCTTTTCGATTTCCTGTGCTGTTTTGACCTCACTAATAGACAATAAAATTATAGCTGAGATTATATAGCTGTAGCATGTTTTGTAAAAACCATGGACATAAAAAGGTCAAAGTTAAATTTAATTATTTCAAGTTTCAGAAAATTCTAACTGCATAAATGTAGCTATTTAAGTCCTTAATTTATGAGACCTACGTGAAAGGTCAATTCATTGCAACACAGGTCTTTGGAGTATTAAAGAACCCATAGTAACGATATGTGGAAATAAAAAAAAAAATTAAAAAAAAATTCAAACCAAAACCTGACAATTTACCCATTGTTAGGGTTACGTGACACTTTGTCTGGGTTACAATATGTTCAGACCATCAACCTGTCTCCTGTATTACAGTGAATAAGCAGCACTGGCATTTATACAGAGAAAAAAAAAAATAGCACTAGTAGCAAGGGTGACTTCTGCGACAGTAACTGGTTTGTGAAGAGGTGTTGTCCATCTGGTTTTTTGTGATTCTGTAATCTGTAGCTACACGGGTAAATTCTGTTTCCTGTCCTGGAGAGATGAACACCCAGGTTCTCCTTATATCTCTTTTGAAGATATGGACATTTGGTATATAGACATTCACAGTGGGTTCTGATGGTTTGAGGAACTTAAGTGTGTAAATTGTTGGTGAAAAATCTATGGGCAATTCATCTATAGAATGGGAGCAGCTGAAAAAAAAAAAAAAAGTTGACTTCTGCTTGATGCCAGTAAATTTCTGCTTTGACTAACAGGTTGATCCCAAGCAGTACTGAGAAGAGTTTTGCAACATACTCTTTTTAGAAATTATATTTATTAGAGGCAAAGAGTTTTATGAGTTATCTTCTGTCACAAGGGACATGATTTTTATATCTATTTTTAAAAATGTACATACAGATCTTACTTGGAGTTATTGCAGAGTATGTCTTCTTTCATTTCTGCTAATAGCAGGGTCTTCAAAATCCATTGGAACATCTTCTTTAACTTTTAAATTTGTAGCATCACATGCAAAAGTATATTTAAGTATTAGTCACACTGCATGTATTCATAGGAGCAGCTTTAAATGGCAGAACCAGCAGAAAGAACGTCAGACTTATGAAACATTTGAGGATATGTATTGTGTATAAGAGAGGACATTAGTTGGTTCATGCTGACAGCCTCCAGGGGCCTGATACGGGATCAGGATGCTGTTGTGCTGGTGGTTTTGGAACTGTGAAAGTCTGTACCATTCTTCAACTGTATTATGTGTTTTTATATTGTTTGAAAAATACTGAGCTAAAAAAAAAATCAGCTGTTTCCTGAATATTCAAAGCATCCCTTTCAAATAAGGGATGTTCACATAATTATGTTTCCCATCCTTTTAGTTTACCATGTTTTACTACTTCCTTAGAGTGGAATCCGTGAAGCTGTGTTAAATCAGCTTTTTAGAAGTGGCTGATACTCAAAATGCATATGTAGAAATGGCAGCACAGTCCGAGCAGATGATGAGCAACATCAATTGACGTATTGCTCTTTAACAAAAGAAGGGGGGTGAAGACAGCTAGGTGGAAAAAGTATTGTTTCATCATAGTTTGGTAGATGTTTCTTCACTTTCTCCCCTTTGTCTTCTCTCTTTTTGGAGCTAAGTTTTTATTTTCTGAAATGGGAGAAGGGAATTGACACAGTACTTCACCTTCATCTTTTGCTCTAATTTTGCAGATGAGATAATAACTTACATATACTGTATCCCACAAGTGTCATGCACAAATAAATGCGTTAGCTCTATTTAGTCACGATATCCTAAATGAGATATGCTAACTCATTCAGCAGTGAATTCAGCACAGGGTTTTACCTGCCCAGATTTGCTCTTTCCAAAAGCAATGTATCTACAAACACCTTAATGAACCCGGGGCTGAAAGGTGCAGCACCTTCTCTAACCAAGAGTACCATTTGCGTCAGCATGGTAATTGGAGCCTAACAATATTCATTTTGCTATTTCCTGCTGGTTTTAATAATTCCATTTACACAAAACCCCATTCAGACTTCTTAACAGCGCTGCGAATTTCTCCAAAGGGAAAACAGGAATTATGTTGTGGTTACTTGTATAGTAGTTTGGTCGGTTTTGCTTCCTGGACTCCTCTCCCTTATTTCTGAATTGGTCAACAGTATGTTCTCTTCTGAAATTAGATTAAGAAATTACTTTTCTAAGACAAAGTCATTTGGCACACTATACGGTTTGTTTCTGCCAAAGTATAGCTAGATATGGCAGTTAACACAGTTTCTTTTGAGGTTGCACAGTTTCTTTTTCTTTTGCTGCTACAGTTGTTCTAGGAAGCTTTGATCCTTTTATTTTTCTTAGCATTTAAACAAGTCCACTCAAAGGACTGATTATCCCAAAAGCAAAGGCTGTTCAAGTCAAGAAACGCTCTTTCTAAAGAACCTTTACTTCTGCTGTGGCTCTCTTACTTGGGTAGTAGTTCCTCTACATTAACCTGTTGTCAGAGCCAAAAGGAACACAAACTGCTGCTGGACACAAGGAAAAAAAGCCCCCTTCTAGCAGAGCTGATGGTCCTCAAAGAGTTGGAGTCCTGTTGGCAGGGTGATCCAAGCTTTCAGATTGTGCTCCAAAACTATGCATTTGTTGTTTCTTCCTCAGCTGCTGAATTCTTTGCTGCTTTCAGACTCATCTGGCAAGGAACAGGGCCACAGAAACATTTTGTTCAACGGTCATTGCCTTCCCCAACCATTATTTTGGGAGTGCAACTATATTTAAGGAATAGCCATTGTCTAACAGCAGAGCTGAGGAGTATGGCCCTGCAGAAGGATGAAGTCTGTCCAGATGGTATGAGATATCAAGGTTTTGTGTAGGGCAGGAAAAAAGGATTTGAGTTTTGGAGAAAGATGAGAAAGAAAGATCAGCATATCTAAGAACTAAGCAGATTCTGCCACTTTGACTGTCACTTCAGCCACGTTCAGACAATGCTGCATCACTTGCCAGTCATATCATATTGGGATGTATTTCAGATCATAATGATAGAAATCAAATGTTGAGCTATACTGAAATCAACAGCTGAGATTCTGGTTCAATGGGGAATCGGTAGAAGGCTCACATTCTGAAATACCAGATTTAAAACACCAGACAGATTCCCTGGCAGATCCTTTGGCTGTGGGAGAGTGAAATATGAGTGAACCTGACTGCTATAATTTTTTTCTTTCTGCAAGCTGCCTGTTTTTTGCATCACCACTGCAGTGATGACTGCATAAATATTTCTCACTCTTTATTATCATTTACTTCAATGGCCAAAGGGAGAATTTTACTGAAAAATGTGAAAAAAATAGTTTATGTGTCTGTAGAAGACAGAAAATGTGCATACATGTGTGGTAGAGAAATCACAAAATATTGCATCTCTGCATCTCTGAGCAGTTTAAAAGCTGAAGGGATGAGGAAGACAGTCTGTGGTTTGTGGAGGTTTTGTTTAGTTTGGGTTTTTTTGCTTGGTTTGGTTTTTGTGGAAATACACCTTTTGGATAAATCTCCACAAGTGTTCTGGAGATCTCTTATTTTGATTTGTCTGTGTTATTTCGTATTTGAACACAGGACAGCTATCACACTTCTTTCTGTAGGTCCCTTTGGAATTAAGAGAGGTTTCACAGTTAGAGGCTATGAAGCTCACGTAAATGAATACTAAAAAAAAAACCCAACTGCCTCTGAGGTGAAACTTGATAAAATCTGTAGGACTCTTCTTGTTTACTTCAATGTTCTGTGGACTGGAAACATGGTGAAGATACACAGTGCAGTGAAGAAAAGCCTTGGAGGAGTCCTGTGGTCTTTATGGAATGTCCTACCATGCTAGCGATCAAAGACAAAGGCTTATTTTTTGCATGCACTAATTTGCAAGCAAAACAGAAGCTCTGCAGCTATCTAGCATATTTAAAGACAATCAGCCTGGAAGTCTATTTGGTGGTATGGCGGGCATGTCCCACTGTTTCTTAGGAAACAGAGTTACTAAATGCCTCTGTTATTTATTAGTTCCTATGTCTTTTACCCTGCACGGTGACTACAGCAGAGCATAGCTTTATTGCCTTCCTATCTGCTGGCTGAAAATATTGCAGAGCAAAGTCTTGGAGGCCCTCCTTAGGCTTTGTAACCCTCCTTTGTACCAGAGGCTGTTTAAGCAGAGATTTCTCTTAACACCTTTCATCATGAACCCTCATTATAAGATTCACTTGATCCTTTTTTTTTTTCCCAGTGCTGCACTCAGCTGAAAAGGAGAAGATGAGCTTTAGATCTCTATATCCCTTTAATGGGGGGAGTTGAGAATTGAAAGGAATCAAGTGGGTGGGAGTAAGGAGGGGATAGATCTATGAAATCTAACACCTGTTTTATTGTTGTGATTGAGACTACTCTGGAACATTGCCATTGTAGGCATAATCAATCTGCACTCTCAGGCACAAACCAAACTGTACAGTTCACCTGATTAATTCAATTTTTATTTTATTTTTGTATCTGGAGGCACAATCTGAGAAACAAAACTAAAGGAAAGCTAATACAAAAACCTTATTTTTCTTTGCATTTTCCTTTATTGATGAATTTTTTGTCTTGTTTGCTAGCATAACGATCCTGTTGCTCTACCTTTGCTTCTTGTTATTTGTTGATAAGCTAAATTGCATCTCTTTCAGTGATGTTCTTGCTAAGCTTAGTTCACAGCCCAGCCTGTACATCACATACTGTACAATCAGCTGACTAGACAATGGTGCTCATTCTCTGCCTGCACTGTTGTGTTTCTGCGTGCCGACTGTGTGCTCTCCTCCCTGCCTTCCTGTGGGCACAGCACCAGGAAGCAAAACTTGCCAAGATGCTCAGCATAAACTCTTTGTTCTTCAGTTCCACTGAAGAACTGAACTGCTCTTCAGATTGAACTGAGGTTGGATTCACTGCTGGCTGTCATCATTAGCAGCTGTGTCCCGCTGTGAAAGTCCAGCGTGCGGATGCACGCACTTGGCTGCTGAGAAATTATGGAGCGTGTGTAGGTCCCTTAGAAGTCACCTGGAAATACTCATCTGAGGGAGAGGACTGTGCACTAGCCCTGTGCAGCTGTGCTATGTACCAGGCACAGAAGAATCCAGTCACACTAAAGCTTAGTTTCTTAAGGAAGCTGTGCTGCCGTGTGTCTGGGTCTCCCCCCTCTGCCCTTTCCTCTTCCCTCTTCTCTCTCTGACTTTTGAACTCTCAGACTAAATTTAGCTAAAGTTAGAAAAGGGATAGAAGTTTAAAATAGGATTAGTTTCATTACTTTCCATTGCAATGCTGATGGAAGATAAAGACCCAAATTAGTTCCCAAAGGAAAAAAAACCCAAACCACTGGGCAAAATTCAATCATGTGATAGTATTTGAGAGCCTGCAGGTGGGTCAGTCCTCCCATGTTCAGACCAGTCAGTAACCAAATACCTAAGTCCAGTGTAACTGCAACACGTCATCTCTCATACACAAGATATTGGGGGGTTTGATGTTGTTGTGGGAGTGACAGAGGTTTAAAGGATAAAAAAGGCAAATTGACCAGAAATTAATCTTCCCTAGTTCATGGGACATTTTTGCAGTTAGATACGAGGAAAAGATCTTATCCTCTACAGGCAACTGCTGTATATTACCAAATATAATTAACCCCCTGGAGTAATGCAGCTTATCTGTTTTTCCTTTCATGGTGTGCACCCTCGGTGGATATTATTTATTTCATGTTGTTTTGCCAGAGTAGGAGCAGCTAGCTTGCAAGCTCTTTGGTTGTAACACTTTGCCAATGGAGTTCTGTGGGAAGCATTTTCTGTATTTCATATGTAAGAGTAGAAAGAGCAGGTTGGGCAATTTTACATCTTTGTTCACAGCCTATGCTACAGGTTTGCTGTGTTCCAGTGCAGCTAACAGATTGTCTTGGTGTTTTACATTATTTTTTTTTAATTAATATGTGATTAGGAAACTGTATAGTATACTGCTTCTTCCAGACTCTTCCTGGAACAGATTTAGTTTGAAGTGTTACAGAAACAACTTCTGTCCAAAACCAGCCAGAATGACTGGACATGGAAAATCTCATGAGCTTTGGCAGTCAGATAATGCCACAGCAAGTCACATAGGTGGTTTACATGTTAGACAATTGTATATTTTCAGTTGCTAGCAATTTTTTATTATTTTGGAAAAAATCTGTTGTGTATTTTCATCATTTTAACCAACAAAAAAAGATGTTAATATATGATTTTGTCTGAAAACAAAACTATTCTGAATACACTGTCAGTTTTGCATGCCAGGTTAACAAAAATCTTTGCTTTTAGCAGTAAATATCACTTAACAGTATTATCCAGTTTAATCAATTCTAGTTACTGTCCAGCATTTATAATGCATTTACTTTATATTATACCTGAAATATCTGATTACAGCTTATTATATCTTATTAAATTCTGTAATACAATAAGCCTTACATGCTTATTTTGAACAGTGACACAAATATTTGCTGTCAGGGTGCTCTTGCAGTATCCTGTTTTCCATGCTTCCTGCTGTCCTCATCATCAGTGTCATTCAGTGCTCCGATCCAGAGAGGTTGCAGGAGAAAGGATTAAATTACCCCTGAGTAGCAGAAGGCAAAGCAAAGAGTTCTGACCACTGGTCAGCATTGTGCTGCTCCACACAATGCTAGGACTTCATAGAGGACACACCCTACGTCACAGAAATCCAGATTAGATGCTAAAGGTCAGATAAACCATCTGTGTTATTAAAGGATGAGTTTAAGCTTAAATGGAGGGGTTTTGCCAATACTATCATTAAAGCCTTTAGGCAAGCAGAAATTGAGGGAGAGTGACAGAAGCTGTTGCAGAGATGGTGCACTGCCTGTGATTTCAGCCTGTGGGTTGCTGACAGACTGCATGGGGTTGTCTTGTTTTGTATTTGCTGTTACCTGTGGAGCAACTGGTGCAGGGAAGTTCCCTTTCATGTTCTGTTCCTGATTTGGTTTTAGAATACCTGGAAATGCTTCATAGTGTTGTGTGAACAAGCCTGGTTGTAACAATGCAGGACTAGCGAAGAAAATTTCTGAGAATAGCAAAGGGCATTCTAAGATTGATGACAGCTTTCTGGTTTAGTAGCCAGGTAGGCACTGGAAGCAGCCCTCTTGCTGGAGAAGATGTGTGCCCTAGTTAATGGGAGATACTTGAAAGTTTGGTCCAGGGTAAGACTTGCCACCCTTCATGTGCCATTCTGGGTGAGCTGAAATAGAAAAGCCAGGGGCTGCTGAGGAAAGTCCCATGGCTTTGACAGAAGCTACAAAACTCTGATCTGACTTAGCATCTTTGTTTTCCATGGACTGTCCAAGAAATAATGATTAATTGGTGATTGATGCTTGTTCATAGTTTCCTTTCAGATGTTTTGAGGTTAAACATAATGCTGTGATTTGAAATTCATGCAGGAACCAGAAGCCTTGTTGCCTTGTTGCCATGCCTTCTTTTGGCTTCTTAGCTGCAAACAGGCCCTGCTGCCAACTGTTTCTACCAGATCGAGCTTTCCCCAGTTTTCTTTTCAAGTGTAAATTGCATACTGGTCAAATCAGGTGAAACATACACTTCTTTCCTCCTTTCTTGTGTCCTTTCAGCTTAACTCACTCCTGCTTGGCAAGAGGTCTGGGCCACAGATTATTGCACCTGTTAGACTGCAGTACTGGAATTGTGAAAATTATTATATGATTGACAGTCAAGAAAATGAATCCCACAGCACTAATGCAAAATCCCTCCACTTTCCTTAGCAGCTCAGTATTGATTTCAGCTATGCTTTGCTTAAAAGATACAGAATTTCTCAGAGATGCAGAAGCTGATCATGATCATTCATGAAAGCAGTGTATCTGTGCATATTCTTCTGAGTCACAGGTAGAGCTTTCTTGCAGAGTAACAGGGAGCGACAACGTTGCCACTCTCTTCATGCAATGTCTGCTGGCACTGTGGCATTTTTTTTGGGAAAATGTTACTTACACTGAGTATGAAGTATACAGAGAATAATCTCTTAATATGCTGTAATAGTGATGCTTTCAGATTTGAAATATTAAGTGATCAGAGTTCACTGCTGTGAAATTCCTTAATTAAAAACAAATGTGCTGTGTTTATAAAATGTCTAAATTTGCTGTTATGGTTAGAAGAACACACAAGAGAAGGCTTTGTTGAAATGTAAACACTTTGAATTATTACTGCAGTGCATTGTCTAAATGCTCTCATTTAATGACACAGTGCTCAACATTCCAGTGAATATAATTGAGCCTAATAGTCATTTGCTACAGATTCAGTGTTTAGTCTCCTAACTTTCCACTGAAACAGTTTACTGAATCCAGATCCTTTGTTAACTCTTGCCCTTTTTCCTTTAATTTTTTTTTTATTCCCATTTTTTGGCATTTCTATGAGCTTTTTCTCTTTTTTAGGGTGGTTTCTTATAGTGGTGAAAACTGATAACTTACTCTTTTGAATGTTAAGTGCAAGATTCATTTGCTGAGATTCAGGCACCTTTGTAAATGAGTTCTTCATTACTGTATTTTCCTTTAATATCCTGAGAAGAAATGGCTCCATCAGAACACCAGGAAGGGTGTGAGAATTGGAGGAAAATGGTTCCTCCAAAAGGATAAATAAAAGGACCTTGCTTATTTAAGTCAGAATATGCATTTAAACGAGCTTTATCGCTTGCCTGTAGCCAGTGCAAAGCAGAAAGGAGCTGTTGTAGCAGGTTCATGGGTGTAAGCAGGATGGAAGAGCCTGTTTGAGAGGTAGACATAGATGCCACTGGACTCCTCCAAAAGCTCTCTTACTGTCATTCAGGTGTGGATGCGGCAAATGATAGGGGGTAGTCTTCTCTGGTATCCTTATGAGTCATAGGAGCTGAGGTGAGAATCTTCTTCCAAAATGAGAGCTCCTGAGCAATGGCAATGAAGCAGCTATATAGCTTAGACAGTGGAGTGGTGCTGATTGAGGACTGTGATCACTAAAATCCTTGAAAACTCTAAAGTCTCAGCAAAGTGAACAACTCTACATCTGACCACCTTTAGAATGAATTGTAGAAACTGGGTGGATTTAAGGAATGTAGGCTCAGCTTTCTATTCAGAATTTGCCTGATGAAATTTGTAATTGAGTCATCTCTGGCAAAGAATTAGTGTCCGTGGGCATACCTGAGTGTTAATGTTATGCCCACAAATTTGATTTTAGTTGTGATCTGGAAGAATTTACTACAGCCATGGTAACAGGAAATGTGAACCAGCCATCTGAAAACCATGCTGATGGGAGCTTCTCTATTTTAGTATAGGCTAAAGAGTATATCCTCAGCTTTGGAACTCAGGGAATTTGGTCAATAAATGATTTGTTTTTCTGTAGTTTCCCATTGTACAATTTTGCTGATTTGAACAAATGAAAACACAAAGTCATGACACATCCAGAGTTTTCTCTGCTGCGGTAGCACCGAGCCCCGGCCGGTCGGGGCTCCCGTACCCAGCTCTGAACACCAGAGGGCACAAACTCTCCAACAGTCGCCTCCTCTCTCCTGGCTCCGTGGAGGCCAACATTGAAACAAGTCCAAATAAAAGCGGGCTTAGAAAAGCAAACGCGAAACTTAACTGGAAAACCAAAGGGAAAGCAAACATGGTAGCAGCTTCAGAGCACAGATGAAAACGTCACACGTGGGATGCATACAGCTGTGCTTGAAAACTTGTGTCAAGGGCACTTGTATGATACACACGTGTACAGGTTTATTTTTAAATGCAAGAAGATTTGTAAACAGTGTGTTGCTGCCACACATGCAAGAATTGCTTTATATATGAATGCAAACACATATGGGTTAAACAAATAATTCTGAACTGGTGACAACCACAATTAATGTATAAAATAGATTTCTTTTTCTGTAGGTTGTATTTAGTAGAAAGATCATTTTAGAAACAAGATAGGATGATTTGGAACCGTTTACTTACCTGATTGTCTGGTTCTCTTTATGTGTCAGAACTGGGCACTTCTGCTGTCATGGGCTGAGTTGCAGAGCATCACTGGAAAATTCACTAGTACTAAGTCCAAAGACTTTTCTAAGCCATAAAATTATTGTCATGCTAGTCTATCCTGGCTAAGAATACAAGTGAGAATTTGTAAGTAGATGCAAGTGAGTTTTCAAAAGATTTTTAAAGTGAATCAGTAGCCAGACTGTGGTTTGGAGCCAGTAGCTTGGGCCCTTCCAGGCCTCAAAGCAAGTGTTATCTGTCCCTTTGTCAAGCTTCTGTTGTAAGAGTGTATAATACTCCTCTTTCAAGCTGTGTGATGCTGTCAGCTTCACAATGTTAGAATTAAATCTAAAAGAAATAGACTTAAGAGCTGACTACAATTTATCATGTGATACAATCTCAGTGTAATTTATTTTAAATTTGAGTCTAAAATGGGTGAATAAAGTTGTAATCATCCTGTCAGTACATGTAGCTACTTTCAAAATTAGATACTGATCAGTCTGAGTAAAATTTGGTTGCAATTTCAGTAATGCCATTAAACTTCTAATTATTAGCAAGTGAGGCTGGTCCAGTGGCATCAAAGTACATCTATAATTCGGGAGACCCAATTTTAGTCCCTAGGTGTGCCACTAGCTTCCTGTTGGACACTGATCTCTTGGTGCTTCAGGTCCAGGGCTGTCGAGGAGAGGATCAACTTTCTCAGGAATCTGGGTACAGTTCAGAATACCCAGACATATCCTAAAAGTGTAATTGAGGGTCTTCATCCTCTGGTCCAGTGCTCTCATAAAGAGGCAAAACCCGTCTCAGCAAACTCATTTAGGTGGGAGGGAAATCCTTTACTTGGTTTTTCTGTGGCATTGGGTGTGTAAGAGTGTGTGCTAGGAAAACCTGAACTGTTCTGCCCACGTGAGAACCCTTGTCTGGACGTTTGGTGAAGCCAGTGCATGGGGCTTCATCCTTCTGCATCAGTCAGTGCCCTCATTTACATCATCCATACCTGGTCTCTGGAGCTGATTTTTTCCTTTTTATCTTTTCCTTGACAAACACTTCAATTTAGGATGTTATAGACCAGAGGCTGCATGTCACCTTCTGGGGCAGATGTGATTAGCTCAGTGTATCATGGCAGGCTGCTGATAGATCATGGCAGACTGAAAAATCAAAACTGAGTTTCCTGGAGCTGCCCAGCTCTCAACCAAAATGCCAGAAGGTGTGTTTTCCTCTGTGGCAGGTGGTAACCATAGAAGGAGTGCTTCTGTCTTATGCTCTTGGTCTTTTTTGCCTACGTCAGCCTAAATATAGAAGAATATTCCACACTGGGAAAGCTCCTGCTCTCCCTACAGGATATAATGGCACAGCACCACAGGACTTCAGGCCAAGTCTGTGCTGGACAGGGATCTTGCCTGGCAGTGCTAGACCAGCAAGAAGACCTTTCACTCAGCAGGAACAAATGTTATCCCTGGGAGGAGCTCCCCAACAGAAGTGTCCTTTCAAGTTGGCTCTGAACCAAAACTGTCAGTCCCAGGTGGCAGGAGTGGCAGGTGCATGCTGTGAGTGACAGGGACAGTCAGAAATGCCATAAGGGCTCCCTTGGAGTTAGCACCCATCTTATGTTGGTTAATATATTTCCCTTGAGCAGTCTAAGCTCTGTTACGCTCATCATTGCTGAGGTTTCCTCTAGTCCCTTGGTGCTCCCAGTCCAATATTCTGCTTTTTTTGGTAACAGCGTAATTACTAAATCTGGTGATTAGCCATGTCTTCCAGCTCTTTCTGAAGCCTCAGAACACTATGATTTGGACAATGCAAGCAGAGATTGGAGAATGTTGATACAGCTGCAGCAAGTTATTTGCACTATGCCTGCCTCCAGCCTATGCAAATAGCAGAAGGGATTCCTTGCTTCATATGACCTGACTTCAGATGGGCATTCATGCATGTGTTCATTCATTTATGGAACATAAACATACTCCGCAGCAGAAAGGAGAATCTATGAAGGTGCACAGAAGTACCTGTTCTGTCCCTGAGACTGAAAAGACACTCAGAAGAGCAGAGCATTTGAGCAAGCTGAAGAAATGGCCTCTTTTATAAATCTGCTCCATTACCCTCTATTACTGAAACTTCTCTCTGGGATCTTAATTAATCCAAGCAGAAATGTGTGTCTGTGATGTGAGTTAGGATTAGAAATTAGCTCTAAAAACAAAGCAGCCTATGCAAAATTGATGGACACTGGCCTATAAAACAATTCAGTGAATGAATTCCCATTTGTAATGTGTCATTCCTTGAAATAATTGGTCGACAATTACTGGCCTCCTTGTCAGAGGCGATAGGAAACAGCGGTTGGCTTTCTGGGCTGCAACCACACATGGCCAGGTCATATTGAGCTTTTTGTCCACAGACACCAGGGCTGGTCTTTATCCTTCTCCTTCCATCCTGTACCTGTGCTTGGGAATAACCCAACCCAGATGCAGGGCCTTGCACTTGACCTTACTGAATTCATGAGGTTGGCACAGCCCTACCTCTCAAACCTGTCAAGTTCCCTCTGGATTGAATCCCTTTTCTCCAGCCTGCTGACCACATCACACTACTACTGTGATCTAAAAACTTTTTGAAAATGTGCTCAATCCCACTGTCTGTGTTGCCAACAAAGATGTTTAACAGTGCCAGTTCCTGTCCCAACCCCTGAGGAATGCCACTCATCACTGGTCTCCACTTGGGCATTGAGCCAGTGACCACAACTCCCTGAGTGCAACCATCCAGCCAATTTCTTATCCACTGAGTGGTCCATCCATCAAATCCATGCCTCTCCAATTTGGGGACAAGGGTATTTTGCAGGACAGTGTCAAATGCTTTGCACAAGTCCAGGTAGTTGACTTATGTTGCCCGTCCCTTGTCCACCATTGCTGTAACGCCACCCTAGAAGGTCACCAGTATTGTCAGGCATGGTTTGCCCTTAGTGAAGCAGCCATGGTGGTTGTTACCAATCACCTCATTATTTTTCACGTGGCTTAGCATATGGCATTTCCAAGAGGAACTGTTCCATGATCTTGTCAGGCTATCTGTGGTTAAGACAGGGATAGAAAGTTTGTAAATGTTATGTTTAGGATTTCAGTGCTGCTCCTTCTAAGCAGTTTAAAAATTGGATACCTGCCATTTCACACTTGTTGGTTTAAGAAAACCCATAAGAGATTTATTTTGTATGGTTCCAAAAACTGAGCCGTCTCTAGTTCTCTGGCTTTCTTCCTTGTTTGTTGGTAGCCACCTTCATCCAGCTAAAGCAGTGACTACAAAACACTTAAGGCAGACACTTGATCTCTTATACATTCTTCATAGATGTATATTAATAGAAATAGCAATGGTGGTGCTCTAACAAAGAGTAGGGTCATTTCCTAATAAACAGGTAATGAAAGGAAGGATTACAGGTAGTGGTCTTTCAAAATTAGATATTGATATTATTTCAGATAGATATAGATATTACAGATAATTATAGATTTTATTTTTCTACAATGTGCCTGTGACCTGGGAGAAAATCAACTAGATCCCTTAATGCCTGTAGTCATTCTAAATGAAAACATAATTCTCTTTAAGATATGTAATACTTTTATTTTAACATACCTCAGCATTTTAAATGCAGCTGCATTCACTAGGATGCTTCTAGGTTTGCCTGGAGATCAAAGTTTGTTTCCCTGTGAAAGCAGTGAGTATTCTGGTGGGGGGAATTAAACAATATTTTGTTATCTGATTTTTGTGGCTTCTTGCCAAAGAATAGTGGCAGGAGGGGACTCACTTTTGTTTATATGATTTTCATTGACTTCAGTGGGCATTGAATCAGGCCTTATAAGCACAATTTCCTCACTGTTAGCAGCTGTTCATTGCTTAGCATTACTTGAGCCACTATTCAGCTGGCCATCTGTGATCTGGGACTTCTCAGACTGCAAGAAAATCATTATCTGTTCCAGTTTGGCAGGAGAATATTGTAACGTATCTTAGGGATGTATTTGTACAAGGAGTAATAATGTTTTTTCTCAATAGCTATTGCTTGTTGCTTGCCCATCTGTGGTTCTAACACATAAATGTTAAATAATAAATACAGTAACAGACCCAGGGCTTTGTACATTCAAATTAATGTTTATTTCACCAGGATGCTAAGATATTAAGTTAGCAGGAACGTGTCCATTTTATCAGCATACATATTTGTTTGTGAATCTCTGACACTGGCCAGTCTAGAGAACCTAGTAAAAGCTTAAAAAAATATGTAAAAAGGTCTCCCTGTCCTGGAGACCTTGGTGAGTTATGACATCAAATAATGAGTGAGAGTTTGGGATGAAGCTGGATTTCAGGGGTATAAAAGAAGAATTGAATTGATATTACATTAAGTGTTTGTATGGCTGAGAGCAGCCATTTACAGTTAGAGGGATTGTCCTATAATAATTCTCCAGAAAGAAGTAACTGGAAATGAAGGGCTGTACTGATAAATCAGCATTTCAGTTGAACTGTTGAATGGTATCCTGTATGGCTAGGTTCCTTCCGAGATACACCTGTTCCTACATTCTTGACAGAACCATTTACAAATTCTTGATAATAAATATTCACCTAAAATTAAGCCCCATTTTCTAAGAAAGTTTAGACGAATGTAGTAAGGGTCAGAAAGAAGGAAAAGAAAGATTATTTATGTAAGTATGCCTATTTCAAGGAAAGGAAAGGATTTATTAGCCCAATATCAGAAGTGATATGTATGGAGAGCTTGCTAGGAGGGAAATTATCTTTTTGTTTAAGAAATATTTTACCTATTTATGATAATTCCTGGGCTAAAAGCCACTCCTGATTGCTCATGTGATAAAGTAAATGACAGCAACTGCTAGTTAGGCTTCTGGAGAGTAGCCTTCTGTCCCTGATGTTCTTTCAGCCACGCTCTTGATAGGTACTGGAGATGTACATCTCTGGCATCGAACAGGAAAAATCCGAGCTTTCACTGGTTTCTGAATTGAGCTTCTTTCACTTTCAAATGTTCATCCAAAACAAGGGAAATAGATTTCACTGTTGCTGATGAAGCTTAACTGCTCATTTACACGAACAAGAATGAGAGAAATGAAGCGGGGGAAGGCAGCTGGATTTCCCTTACTTCCCAAAACCAGGATTTTCCTGTGCCCAAATTTTTTATTTCTACTTCTGACAGAGCAGTATTGCCTGGTGGCAAGAAAAAAAATGACAGTATTTCATCAGTTTCCCAGACTATGGGAACTTACCAAGTTTCTCGCAGATTTCAGAAAGAGTTTTCTGCATGCCAAAATAAATGTCTGACTTCATTATGCCCTCGGAGGAGAACCTGCTGAGTTCTCCCACAGGGGTTGGGGGAGGGTCTTGTACTGTATTAGGATCTATGTTGACTCTCTGAATCCATCAGCAAAATTCTGGAGAGAGATAATATGCAGGATTGTACCTTGCCCTGGGAACTGCCAAGAGAAATACAAAGATTCCATCCTCTAAACAGGACATGAGACACAAATTCTCTATTTAAGCCAGTTTAACAGTTCAAGAGCTATTCTCCCCCATCAGGTGACAGGGAAGGTAGTGAGGAAATATTCATGCATCCTCCAAAGGTTATTTAAACCCGAAAGGGTTTAAAATAATGAAATAAGTTTTCCCCATAGTCAGGCTTTGTTTGCCAAATTGAGAAGTCTCGATAGTCAATAGTAAGTAAACCATATGAAAATGTAATAAGTGTTCTACATATTAAGCAGATGTTCATGGATTTATCCACTATAGGAAGTTATATATCAAACTGTACAATTTTGGTGCCTGTTTTGTGTACTCTGTGAATCCTAGACACATTTAATATTTCTCTCTCTGAAGTTTAACAGTGCACAAATAATATTTAATAAACAATCTTTAACTTTAAACAAACTTATTCAGATAGATGATGTCTGCTCAGATCTCGTATTTTAAGAACGCTCATAAGGGGCTGGACAGGACTGATCCAATCTTGCAATATATCTTTAATTTACATGTGTTCAGTCTCTCTCCCAGCAGCATCACTTTCAGTGTTTCAGTGAAGGATCCATTACTTTTGAACTATTGTTTCAAAGGTGGGAAATTCTGCAATCCTGATTTGCAGAGAATTTAAACTTGGCACATTAAATTTCTGTCCAAGAACTATTATTTTTCCCCCAAATGTATTCAGAGAAACAGTTTATTCTTCATGTTGTTAAGGTGGAAAAACAATGTTTCAGTGCTTTTATTCCTCTTGATTCCCAGACCTGTGAGCATGGTGTTTTAAAATGGAAACTTGTGACATATACAAGAGGATCTTAGGCTACTTTTCAACTAGAAAAATTAAAAAAAAAATCCCCAAATAGAACAAAAATATATCCCTTTACCTCCTTCAATGACTGAGTTATTTTTGGATTTGAAGCTTCAAGGCATGCAGCAACTCTCATTTCCTAAATTTCAGGGTAAAATCTTAATGATGACAAATGATGATCTGAGAACAAAAGGAGGGAAGGTGTAAGAACCCAGAGGAAAAATATACATAATACAGGAAAATACAGAAAACAGATTAGTGGAAATTTAAAAAAAAATAAACTCCAAGCAATCAACCAAGAAAGTGAAAACTGCAAATTGCTCTTGATAAGCAAATCACTGATGGGCCGTGTAGTCTTCGAATGTCCGACAATAACTAGTTTTCTCTGGGTTACTCCATTGTCCCTCAGAATGAGACTTAGCTGAGGAGGTCCATTAGCTCATCCTTAGCTGAGGATTGAGAAGCTACTTGTGGTAAGGCATGAGGAGTAAAAAAAAACAGCCTTTTTCTCTCTTCTCTCTCAAACTCAGTTTGGTTTGAGATCCCACCCCCTCAGTTTTTTTCCTACTCTTCCATGCTTAATAATGTTTCCTAGAATGAAACTCTCACCATTGACTTTGAGAGATTTTTAGATGCTCAGCAATTGTTAACATTTGATTTTGTGTGGCACTGCTTGGTGTAAGAAGCCTGCTCAAAATAAGTGGGGATAAAGGTGGGGCTGATCAATAACCAAAACTTGAGCTATTTGAGATACTAACTCCAGCCTCTGCGAGTGTTGGATTGTGATTTCTTGACTGCCGTCATGTCTGCTGGTTTTGCTATTGTTCCCTGCAGAATACAGATGTCTTCTTCGGCATCACTCTAATGTGCGTAAAAGGACAATTAGGAGTATCTGTTGCTTATCACTTGTTTTTCTTAGTATGCAGGGTTTTTTCTGTGATCATATGAGACCAGGTTTGTTAGCATTTTGATTAGATTACCTACAGTAAGACACTGTAGTTCAAAGAAACAGGCATATAGCTGATATACAATAGCTCCCAAAAGCACTGGTTTATGATCATTTTCATAATGGAGCACACCGTGTATCTCTTATTGCTAACGAGGTCGTTAATGAAAGTCTAAGCTCGAGTGCCCAGTGGATATCAAGGCAGTCATACTTTATATATTCTGCTTGTTAATGGTAAAGGTAAAATATCTATTACCTGTTTAAAACTGTACTTTAGCTGCTCAGGAAAATGAGAGCTGTTCTCAGTTTCATTTCATATTATCCACTGCCTCCTTTGTGCTGAGCCGAGTAGGTGATTAGGTAGGGTGTGGAGATTTTCTTGTCTCTAAACTGCCTATTCCTTGAGAAGACAATTGACAGTAATAATTCTTGCTGTATCTCAGCTGGTGAAAAGTCCTGTGCCCCAACATAGCAAGAAAGTGTCAGTAAATGCTGTTCTTTTGTCTCTTGGTCAAAAACCCCAGAGGAGCTTTCTCAAATTAGTTCTCCAGAGATGCGTGAAGAAAGCAGGGCTCTAAAACAGCTTTCTCTTGGATTTGAGAGCACTTTATTGTCAGGTGCAAACATCAACACCACTACAAGTGAAATGGGTTAACAGGCTTTCACATAGGGTGAATTGGTAGACACCCCACAATTTGTTTTTCTGCTGGCCTTGTTCAAGGTGAGGTTACATTTCCTGAGGGAGAGTACATTTTCAATTTAGAACTTCAGCAGATAGACTGGGTGCACTAATTACAGCATTCCTACAACCAGGATTTCCTGGATTAATTGTCAAATCATAAAAATGGCATAGTGGGAATTCTAAATATTTTGTATAAATGTGAAACATTCAGTCTTCAACCTATTTAATATTTTTAACTTCTTTTCCTTATTTTAATTTTTAGTAATTTAAAAAATTCTGTTATAGCAAAACATTGGCATGTGTAATAGTGTGGAAATGAAGCATATCAGCATTTCTGAAATGATTACAGTTAGAAAATGTTAATATAGAACCTTACATTGTTTAAAAAAAAATTCCTAGTCTTCCTGACCAAACATTTTCACTAGATGTGACTTGATGTGGGAATAGTTCTGCATTTGCCCCCCACTCCTTGCTGCCCCCCTTTCCCCTTAAGTTGTAGGTTTTGGCTAATTTTAGCTGTTTATGAGAAGAAAAAAAAAAAAAAAAAAAAGCCAAGTCTGGCTGTACTCTTTCTTTACTTTTATAAACTTTGACTTCACTGCTAAATTAAGATACGTTTTATGCATTTCCCATTGGTATCCTCTACTCAGATTTTTAGAGGTCAAGGAACAGTATGTAGGCAGGGGAAAGCAAAACTAGTAATAAGGAATAAATGCAGACTAGTCATGTGGGTTTTCTGCTTATTGTGAAAGGGCTGAAATATGTCACCCCAGTGGAATATTGGCTGAGTTCAGGTGTCTTGCTGAGTTCCACAGCTGGAAGAGTTATTGCACCTGAACCGAGCTGCAGAAAGCAGTCAACTGATGTGGTAGCTCGAGGCAAGCCTGAGTTGAGGCAAATTTGTCTAAGTGTCTTTTGATGATGATCTATGCTAATGGTTCTACCTCCTGTATGTGACAAGCATGCTCAGCTGACATCACTGTGTCCTGATAATCAGAGACAAGGATTTTACTGGTGAAACACACCGAGGGCCTGAGGTGGGGTGTGAATAAAGGCCACCACGACAACATATCAGCAGCTTTTGGAATGAGCACAAAAGGGTGTGTTTTTTCAAGGGGGCTTTTTCATTCAATATGTCAGCTAGTTCTAAGTACAAATCAGGCCCTGCTGCAGCAGCACTGAGCAGTGCACATCAAGAAAAGGGAGCTAAAAGAAGTATTATTTTGGGGCACGAAGGATTCAAGGAGCATTTTCAGGCAGCAATCACCTTTCTTCTGTGTCTTCATAACCTGTCTTGCTGAGTACAGGTCCTAGCTTGAGCCCTAGCAGCTGTAGAAGGCAAATGGTTGTGCATGAGGCATCTTGATCAGCTCCCAGCTGGCTGCTCCTGTTCTCCCCATCCCCCTCCAAATTACCAGGGTTATCGCCTGGCTCGGATTTGCTCAGGGTTATGTCTGCAAACATCACCTCTGCAACTGTAATACAGATAAGAATTTACCAACAATCTTGAGAGACATTCCTGGCCTGAAGTGCTCAGAGGCATGTGACAGCAGGATTCAGGGTTGTGCTACCAGTGAGACAAACAAACACAGTCAGGTCTAAGCGGTTGTGTTGCTTCGTCACACCTGGCAAACCAATGATATCGCCTGTCCTTCTGGGCTCTACAGAGAGCTCTGTCTGGGAATGGTTTTATGCAAAGGTTTTCTAAATGTTTCTCTTCTCTTTTCTGAGGCTGTCCCTTCCAGATGTAAGGGAAGAAGGAAGTTGGTGTCCCAAAAGGCAGTCTTGGGAAGCTGCTAGGTCAAACTGAAAAAAACAAAACTAGGCTTAACTTCAGATCTCCATATTTTCCCTTGCAAGTGTGTTTGTTTTATAACTGGTGCATCCTTACATGAAGATTAGTCTGATGGCTGCTATTTAAGTTTACTTCTGTATGACGGCCTTTCGCCAGGTCTGGGCTATCCCCGGCAGGCTGCCATGGGCCTGGATAGCGCAGTCCTTTTAAGCACTGCCTGAAAAGCAGTGCTGAAAAGCAGTTCCCAAGCAGCTCCCAGCCGCAGGCTACCTTAGCAAGCTCAAGTGATATCAGCTCTCGGTGATTATCAGCTCATTGGTGATTTCAGCTCTTTGCTTGCTCCCAGTCGAAGGCAGATGCAGGGAGAGAGAGGAGAAGTGCTGTGTGAAGTTCCACAGAGATGTCCTTTATTGGTTTCTTCTGCGAAGGGGATCAGTGACAGCTCTTCTGCCAGACTGGACAGAAGTAGGGGTTTTTATAGGGTTTTGGGGTTTTGGAAATTGTCCAATGGTAAGGGTCGAGGCGAATATGACCTGTAGGCTTACAGGGAGATAAGCGAGGGTCTGGAGGCAGAACAGGGGCCTTTCTGGTCAGTCATGATGACAAAACATTTCCTGTTTCAGGCTGCTGACCGCCAGGGAGGCCTTGCAGGCCCTGTGCCTGCAATATTCTGGCTCTGGCTGCCATCAGGCTGTGCAGAGGTGCTTAAACTTGAGAGCAGCCCTGCTTTTGCTGTAATTGTGTTTTTTTCCAAAGAGTTTCTGCTAGTTTACATATCATTTTCTCAGTCTTATTGGTGGGTGAATGGCAGGGACTGAAGAAGATTAAAATATGTCCCCTCTGTCACACCAAAAAGGAGATTATAAAAGACATGGACTGTCAGTTCTACCACACTCCTCCTCTGCTGAAGCAGATGATCAGATGACCTGTGTGCAGCAGGAGAATGGAGACTAAGAGCATAAAATCACATATCCATACTGATGATAATTCACACTCAAATACTTTGTCATCTGAATGCAGGTAGAAAAGAAGCTAGCTAAGAAAAATCTGAGAAAGGTTTGCAGTGGGTGTTGCCAGCTGCTTGCTGCTGGGGCTCTGGCACCTCTGTGGCTCAGGAAACCCACAGGAGTCCTTGGATTCAAATGTGGTTCATTCTGAGGACTCCTTTTACACCAGGCTGTGAAGCCTTTATCCATTTTGCGCAGGATTGTTTTTGTTCTCCCGGCTGGTGATTCTATTCCTAAAGTAATTCAAATAAATGAATATAATATGTTTGGTGTGTATATTACTGTAACTAAGATTCCCAGTTGGGTTTCTCATTTAAGCAGCAGGATGGTTGAGAGAATTAAATTAAGACTTGGGTATTCCTCTGTCGTAACCTTGCTCTGCAGAGTGATTCATGGCACAAGCAGGACCTGTTCACTCAGACTGGCATTTCCAGACTCAGATGCCTAAAGATAGGCATTTGGGCATGTATTTAGGCACCCACATGAACACTGTTCACTTTACAGAGGTGCAGCTCCCTGAGAAGGGAGGGTGTTTACAGGTATTTGGCCTCTCTGGAAAAGGAACCAAACTTTAGGCACTGAAGCAGAGAAGCAAAACTTCGCACTTTGGGTGGGTACAGTTCACTTGTGAAAGTAGTAACAAATACTTTGCTGTATCACGGAGAAGGCTGTGAGGCTGAGCTGCTGAAGTTGGCATTGCAGCAGCATTTTGAAAATAACAAAGCTTTTTGTCCATATGTGCTTGATGTCAGGGTTCACAGGAAAGAGCATACCTTTATGGTGGGGAAATAATAGATAAAGGAAGCAGAAAAAATAGAATTTTAACTTTTCTGACTTGTGTGTTTAAATCTCAGACGTAATAAGGGTATAAATCTCATAAATTCATAAAACTTTTTTCCTGTTTCTTCTTATGCAATATGGGAAGTAATGAATAGGCAAGTGCAATTTATAAGGGAGGAAAATTCACCAACAGGGTTTGCTGAACTGAGCAACTGAATGGTATTCTTGTGGAGTGGTTTTACAGTGTCACTTGAACCCCCCCTGGTTATGCTGTCTCTAGGTAGTTGGAGGCAGGTCTGTTTTCCATAATATACTGACTAGTCTGGAACTAAAAACATACACATAAAATTCACCACACCTTGCTGTGTCCATTTCTGGCAAAGGTAATGGAGCCTGTTTAAAACCTTGTGCTTTTTATCCACGTCAAGTGACTTTTAAAGAGCTTGGTGCATAAAGAAAATGGAGATTTGCTTGGCAAATTGTTCCAAATCATAGTTATGTCTTGATACAAGGAATTGTAAAAGAAAGTATATGCTTTTTTAGAAGTGCAGAATTAAGAACAAGATGTGATTTTCTTTGGCTTTGGGACAGAGCTTTGGAGGAAGCAGGCAACAAGGTATTAATGAAATAAAGCCTTACATGGAGGGAAGACAAGCCTTGTTATGAGAGGACAGAGAGGTGGTGGGAGGCCAGTGAAAATGTGTACAACTAGGGAAATGTGATGTGGGAGTCACAGAACAGAACAAAGGAGTTGGTGGAGGGTGCAAGAAACGTTGATCTAGAAGCAGAGTTTGGTGAAGCTGCAGCGAAAGGCTGGAGGGGGGAGTCAGAGATAGCAGCGAGGCACAGAGGAAGCCCAACTAGAAACAAACTCAAAACTTTTCCTCAAAATAGCGCCAGCTGCTTCTGGCAGTCTTGCTGGTTGGTGAGTGTTGGAGTTCATGACACTGTTTGCGGTGTCTGTATTATTCCTTGGATACAACTTGGAGAAGGAAAATGCTGCCAGTCTGAATGACTGTTTATCCTAGACTGGTTGCAGGAGACAGAAAAAGGGAGAGTTTTTACTGCCTTTTGCTACATCAGCCAGGATGGGAGTGTTACAAAGAGAGACTCCCTTGAGAGAAGTGAATTTTGGACTCTCTGAGAGATACAAAAGGCACAGACTGTGTATGTGCAGTAGTTAAAACTGAAAGGGAAATGGAAGCATGTTTTACTTCTAATTCAGTAATTTCTCACTGTAGGCAGGTTGACTAAATGTTGGATAGCTGCATTTCCAACAAGGAGGGAGCTGACACCATATCTGTTGTACCATCTGTTTACCCGTTACCAGTGTACTGGGGAGAAGCTTCAGCAAGGAGTGGGAAATCTTCCAGAGTTCGCAGTTGTGTTTAACTGCTTGAATGCCAGCAATATGAAGTCAATGTATTGGCAAGCCTCCTGTGTTCTGAGCTAAAACTACTGCGTGTAGCCTCTCCTTTTCAGCTAGTGAAACCCTGCCAGTTAGGTTCTTCTCCTTGCACATTGCCATTGGTGCCACAAGAAAACTGGCCCCTCCAACCCAGGCTGCAGCCAGGGAGACACTTTCCATCCCTGTCTTTTAATTGTTCTTTGCACAGGGAGGAAGAAAAAGCCCACCTCAATCCTGCTAACAGTGATACCAGAATAAAAGCTGCAGAGCAATGTTATTTTGCTATAGCTGCTGGTCTGCAGGGTGCCTTGCTGTTGCAGTGGTGCTGGGATGCCAGTTTATTAATGAACTGTTTGTGTGAAATTACCAAATACACCATAACTAAAAGCTCAAAAGAAACTAGCAGCAGCAATTCAGCCCATCATCTGGTTGCCCCTGGTTTGCAGTTACACATTTGGACTGAGAAAAGTAAAAAAGCTCATGAAATCATATTTGGGAAATTCTGCTTTGGTTTCCTCTCTCAGCTTTTTCTTCTCCAAAACCGACAAAACCTAGTGACTACAAACTGGCCTGACTGAACTCTAGCCCTTAAGAGTTTAGGTTTCAGTTTCAAAGTTCAGTGCAGAACTAGATACAGAGCATGAATTTCCTAAATAAAAATTGTGATGCCATAGGAGGAATAGCAGAATTAGCTTAAAGCTGATAACAATTTCAAGCCCTGGAAGATGGTACTCACAACCTTTGCTTTCTGAATACTTTATTTCCTTATTAAGTCAGTGCAGCCCAATTATTCTTTGCCTCTGACTCTGAGTGTCAAAACTTGGGCAAACTCACAGTTAAACATGCGTGAAACAGTTTTGATCTTGCACAGATCAATTTCCATTGCGGTCAGTTTTGTGTTTTGTATCTCACCTTTGTCAGGCTTGAGGCTATCTGCCTTTCCTTTCCCTCCAGCTAAGTTTCCTTAATGTTCATTTATCTTGACCTAGAGGCATGCATGAACCCTCCAGATCAACTCTCTTGGTTCATGAAGTCCAGATAATTTCAGACACCTGCAATTCTTACTCTTATCCGTAATGAGACCCACAGTGAAGTGGACTCATCTGTCCTGAAGAATTTCTGGGACAGAAATGAGCTTGTTCACCTTGAGAGCTGCATAGTGGTGGTTAGTGAGCCACTGAGCCCCAGTTAATGCCCCCACACATGCCCCAGAGAGGCAGGGCATATGGGTTTTTTTTGCATTAGATTAACAGAACCAAGCATCTTCTAGCAAACTCAGGACCAGGCAGAGTGAAGTGATGTCTGTCTGCAAAAGAAATTGAGCTTCGAGTGATGGCTTGAAGTATTTTAATACTTGAAATTAAAAGCTGGGACCAGACCTTTTAAGGAAAAAGGTATATGTTCATAGCTGTTCCTGAGGCTCTGCTGTTCTAAGGAGATAACCTAAGAAGGCTTTTAGGACCTGTCATCTTTGTTTCTTTTCCTTGAGCAATTCTAACTTCTCTGCCACCCGAGAGAGACTCTTTAAAATCACTAGAGCCCTTTGATCTCAGATGTTCACTGTCGTCTTCTGCACTGTTGTAACAACATGCAAAAGCTTGCAGAGTTTTTTTTTTTTATTATGTCAGTCTGTTTCCTTCTTGCTTATCTCTCTTGAAAGTGCTAGTAAGCTAGTATCTATTAAATGAACATCCCCCAGACAAGGTTTTTATGCTTGTTTATCATCACAAATCCCACTCATCTTTCAGGTGAGCACTAACCAAAATACAGCATTCACACAGGAAAGCTCCTGTTCCCGCTTGATGACTCTGCTAGGAGAGGCTGGTAGTTACTCCTGCTCCCAAGGCCCATGATTTTTATGGTCAAACTGTGTGCTACAGTATGGCCTTTATATAGCCAGCCCTTCAAAATGGCCTGCTTTTCTATTATTTTTTTCTTCTCTCCAAGAAATAAAGAAAAACCAAAAGCGTGACAGCAACCTTTATTGAGAGCAGGTTTGCTCTGCACTATCTGCCACTTCTGCAACGCATTTGGGCTCTGAATGCATCTTCCATCTTAAGCTGCCTTTTTCTCTCAAGGAGCCACCTAAGTATTTGGACTCTGAGGTGGAGACCTTTGCTCCTGCCAGCCTGGAAAGACTGCAACATTTGTTGCAGGCTCTTGATTTTCATTCCTGGCCTACCTTGCAATAACCCTGGACTTTGAGTGTGTGAAGTTCTGTGTCATTGCTCCAGCACCTGGAATTGCCACATCAAACCCCTCACCGCCCAGCCACTGAGGCATGTGAGTGGAGAACTCAGCCAACAGAAAAGCAGGTTAGAATTGTGAAAAAACCCTCTTGTTTCGTTAGGGTCAGATACATATGGTTTGCCTCCTGGTATATATTATGGAGAAGGATGGTTTATGGTTCTCTTCTTTGACATGCTTTTTCTGTAAACTTACATTTGCTTATACAAAAGAACTGGGGTCAATTCCCCAGCAGTTGTCCACCTGCCCCGAGTCTTCAGCTGACTGGAAAGGGATTCTGTGCCCAAGTGCTGCTGTCATGGTAAATGGGCTATGGTGCGTGTTAGGTGTATGTAGGCCATATTATCTAAAGATAGTATGTAGGCCATATTATCTTTATGGCCTTCTGTACACAGCTGGTTGCTTCTGTTCTGAGCTTCCTTATACATGGGCACCTAATTGAACAAAATGGTGAAAAAGACTTGCCCACACAGCCACAGCGCTCTCCCCAGGTGCTTGCTTCGGCCGTGCCCCACTCCCCGGAGGCTGCCCTGTGTAAGAGCGGTCCTCTCCTGCCCAGTGCCGTGTACACGGCGGGGCTGTGCCCTGCTGAGGCCCTCCCGCACCCCGCGAGCTGCCCCGGCACGGTTCGGTTGGGCAAGGCCTCCGGGCAGGGCTCTGGGGCCAGGTGAGGACGCCCGCAGGGCCCCGGCCAGCAGGGGCAGCGTTGAGGCAGCGGCTGCGGGTCTGACGCAAGCCCTGTCTTGCTCTCCTCCCCTCCCCCTGTCCGCACCGCTTCCCCTCGTTACGGCAGGGTGGTTTGATTCATGATCTTTCTGCGGGGCCTTTTGATTCATGAGCTTTCTCTCGGCTCGCCGCTGCGCCGGATGACTCAGAGCACGGGCTCTGTGCAGGCTTCGTTAGCGGAGATTAACGTCAGCACGCACCTTCTGTTTGTGTGAGGTTCCTCTCCTGCCGCCGCCTCCCCTCCCCAGGCTGCCGGCCACTGGCTGCTTGCAGGGCGAGCATCGATTGGCAGCCCCACGTACGCGTCCTTGCCCTGTCTCAGGTTGCCACCAAAGTGGGCAGGTTCCCAGAGATGCAGTTCAAGTGCCACCAGCTACCTCTGATTGAATCTGGAGTGCAGGTTTACGCGTAAGCCGAAACCTTCTTCATCGCCTAGCTATGCATATGCAATGGCGTTCGGCCTCTGAAGGGAACAGAAAATATTCGTGTGAAGAAGGGGTTTTGGGGAGCTAATCCTGTTTTCAAAAGAGCCTCAGGGTAGGGCAGCAAAGGTATTACAATCAGCTAAGCAAAAAGCTTCAAATTATAGCACCTTGTAATGTAAAAATGCTAGTCAGCAACTTCCAGTGTCATAAGAGAAGACCTTCAGTGACCCAAAATGTTTCCTTCAAATTGAAGCCACATGTTTAGCAAGGTTTTTGTGCCCAAATCCCTCCAATTTGCTGAAGTTGCTTCCTGGAGTGGAGAAGACAATTTTTAATGAAGCAGGGGAGGAAGGGAGGGAAGGGCTTTGTTTTTCATTTTTCTGTGAGCAAAGTGTCAACACGAAGAAGGGAATGGTGTATGGCTTTTGGAGCCAGTGAGGGAACATGGGGGCTGATCTCCGACTCCTGCTTCTCCAACCACAGATGGCTTAATTTTCTAAATCTGGCCTAGCAAACTGTCACTGAATGCTGCTGTCACACCAAGGTGCTTTGGCTGTTTGTAGCCAAGGTGTTTTTTGCTTAATCCAGTCCTGATCAGCCCTTCCTCAGCAGGATAAGTATTGCTGCCCCTTGAGTCCTCTTGGTCTGTCTCAGTTAGGGGAGGGGTGAGCTGGAGCTGCAGTCACTTCCTCTTCTCCCCAGTGAAGCTGCTTGGGGAACCACAAGGTGCTGGAAAGGAGCAGTAGAAGGAAAATGGTACTTGGTTATTATTGCTTTAGCTTTCTCAGAACTGCCAATCCAACACTACCATCACTGCTAACAGTAAAAAAAAGAGGCAGAAATAGAAAAAATATATGCCAGAACCAAGTAAAACAAGAAATGGGGTACTGCTGGAAGTAGGTGAGACACAGTCATACTGTGAAACACAACCTGTTTTAACAACCAGCAGACTGAAGTTTTACTGCATAGCAGTCCAAAAGAAGCAAGGTGAGCACGCTGCAATAGCAATACAGACTGTGCTTCTGCAGTGCTTTAGATGCATTTTATGAGCAAGCGAGAGAGCAGTAGGGCTGTGCAGCCAAAGTTCGGATATGTAAAGTAACCAGACCTGCTTACAACACATCAGAGAGAAATTTGGATACAAATACAAAAAATAAACAATTAAGGCTGAATATTACACATCAAAACCAGTTCAGCAAGCTGCTTGACCACTAAGCACGGAGTGAAATATATGGTTATATTATCAGATGAAGAAATACAGACCCACAAGCTGCCTCAAGATGAAATGGTACCTTAGATAAAAAGCACAAATAAAGCTTATGTAGATAAAAAGCACAAATAATTTAGTCTTCTGAGAAGGCTTTGAAATCAGAGTGCGACAAAATGGCAGCTTGTGCCTTATTCCACTGGGCCTGCAAACTGGGCAGCAGGCTTTTGTGCTTCACAGGGGCATTTAGTAAATCACCAACATTATGAGAAGGCTGTATTCATTCTCTAATAGATGGCAAACAAACAGAATAGCTTCTTGAATCTTTTGTCCCCTAAATGCAGGGTGAGGTAGTTAAAGTACAAGGATTTCTGGTAAGTGTTTATGTAGTTGCCTGGTTCTGATGCTATATTTCAGTTGTAAGTGTTCCTTCTTTAGCAGTATCAAATTCTTTAATAACTAAGAGCTTGCTTTTTCAGTCTGAAAATCGAAAGGGTAGGAAAGAGCAGGGAGAATAAATACATAGAAGCCTGCTATTCTATTTTTGTTTTCATTGAACTTTTGAAATCAATTTACAAACAAATTTCCCAGCAATTTTTTGGTGGAAGTTTTAGTCTGTTCTTCTGAAAAACAGTATAGATGCAATCATAGGGATGAGACACAACCTGCCTCTGGATTTCTCAGCAGGAATATTTTACCTGCTGCAAAGATTTCTTCTTCAAGATTTTTGATAACCTGACTTTTCTGAAGACCTCCTGGAAACAGGAACTTCCATGAGGCTTTCTGTCCCATTCTTTAATAACAATGGAAAAAAAAACCCCAAACGCAAACAACTTTTTGGAAACCCTTATATTTCATTAGAAACATGCAAATATGATGTGAATGTTCTGTAAAGCCTCAGAACAAATTATGTAAGTGGAAAAAAAAGTAAATAGCAAAGCTCGAGGTACCTGAATGGATTGAAAGAAATGAAATAAAAGCTCACTACGTGTCTTTGATGCCTTTTTGTAGCATCATGGGATACTTCAATGAGAAGGGACTTCAGTATGCCCCTAGTCCAGCTTCCGGGTCAAAGAAGGGTCAGCCATGAAATGACACCAAGTTGTTCCAGGCTCTGTTCAGTGACTGCACAACTCCTCTGGACAACTTGTTCCCATGGTAACGTATTACCTGTACATCTCTCTTCTTCAAAGCCAGCTTTTCTTCTGGGTGGGGAAATAAAAAAAGCATATTTACGTATTCTAATGAAACTACATCAGAGTCACCCCTGAAAAAACTCTTGGGGAACAGCACAACACAGCCATGTAGCTCTTCTGGGCTAAATGAGTAGCTGCAGCATTGGTGCAACATAGGAGCAGACCTGTTGGACCTGGTACAGGATGCCACATCTCTGACCTATAAAAGGTGAGGGTTATGTAGTCTCATGGAGAAATGTGTATCTGATTATTATAGCTGTAATCACTGTCTTTCAAATATTTTTTTTTATTTTGTACCACTATGGATATTCCACTAGAGCTTCAGTTTCGTTTATCATGGTATTTGAAACAACCTTTCCATGACTTGCTTTTGTGGGCCCCTTCAAACTGGCCTGTGGAACCAAGCACAGTTCAAAACTATTGTTAGGAGTCTTCACCAGTTTTTATGTATTTCTTCTGATGTGTGACTCATCTGTAAATACAGGGAAATATTTGTACTGTCATCCCTCCTTGTTACAGCTAAGTAGAGGGAGGTTAATAAAATCTTTTGCAGTAAGACAAAGAATTTTCTGACTCTTGACCTAAGTTAGTGACTTACATTTCTGCTGCTTCAGTTCTTCAGAAGGACATTCAGAACTGGCTTGCAGTCATCATATGGTCCTTCACATGCATTTGTAATATTTTGTACGGGAAAACTGTCTTAGCTGTGAAAATTTAAGACTAAGATTGAATTTTCAGTTCTGTAAATACAGTTGGTCTTTGCAGGATAATTTGCTAGTTCCTAATATCTATTTTCTGTGGTAAATAAGGTGATTTGGAAATTCTGATGAAAATGTGCTCTGGTTTTTATTATCTTGTTTTATCCTTTGGCTTTTGTTTTGACAAAATGCTGCATAAAATATTTCATAATGTTAAAACCTAAAAGGAATGAGTAATGAATTCAAAATTCTGTGTTTATTAGAATGAAATGTTTAATTTTCACTAAATGCAGACAAGGCAACTGTAAAATGTTTTAGTCTTCAGTTTCCTGGTAGGAAAACTCCTGCACCAAGTTAATAAAATGCTGCCATATTTGTTGAAGATTTTACTGGAACATGCACAGAGGTGCCAGAATCTTGGTACATGCAGCAGATAATGAAACAAGTTAATACTTGTAGGGTTTCCTTGGTCTTCTTTACTTGTAAGCTAAAATTATTTTCTCTGGTTTTCCAATAATTTTTCACTCTCTGGTATATATGTTTTCTCTCTCTCAGATGCTTACTGTATTTTTCTGGAAAGGAAGCAAGAATAGGAAGCAAATGCCTGAAAATTCTGATTAATAGTGAATTAATAGTGAATAGTGAATCAGGCAAAGAAAACATTGGATGATGTGGAATTATTTAGGAGCATCTTTGTTTAGTAATTATGAAAATGAGATGGCAGAGCCAATCCATCTGATTGGAAATATGAGAATATGCCTAATGGTAGGAAACAAGTACTGTATCAGTACTTGTATTGCCCTTCTCCACTCATTGCTCAGTGGAAGAAATTTGATGACAGTACAGTTAATAAAAGCATTTAGTCTTTCTTCTGGATTTTGTACCATGACTGCTTGAACACTGATAACAACATAATTTTTATATCCTTAAGGATCTGATACTTCTGACTGAAACTCAAGTGAAAGCTTTGTGTGACATTCATACCAAATTGTGAAGCAAGGTGGAGTGACATTTGGCTCTGGAACAAGAATTCAAAAATTAAAAGTTATTAAAATCTGGCAATTTATATAACCTGAGAATATAAGAGAAACAGATAATATCATAATATAGTATTTAATTGTAGGAGTGGAGTTCTGTAATATGGATCAAGATTTAGCTCTTTGTCCAAATGTGTTATGACAATGCGTTTGTAAACTGGCTCATGTAGTGTGAAGAGGTCAGGGTAACTTCTGCAAAAGTTTATGTGTTCATCTATTTCCCAGCCTCCAAGTAAAGGTTATGCTCTCCAGAGCTGTCTTTCTTAAGTATCACATTTTTTGACAAGCATGAAAGTGTTTGGAAGCTCCATTTATGGTGTGGTCTTCAGTGGTGGCTTCATTTATGGTGTGGTCTCTCCTAAAGAGATCTGGACCTGCATAGATGATCATTCCCAGGTACTGAGCAGCACATTTAACACCTCTGGAGCAGAGAGCTTATGAATGCTAACTAAATGTTTTGTAGCAGCAGTCTGGTTGCATGCTACTTAGAGGTAATCATTGGCTTTTTACAAAGGAAAGCTAGTTTCTCAAATTGTTTATGAAGAGTGGCCTCTCTGCAAAATAACCAAGTACAAAATTTGTCTCAGTCTGACATAGTTGCTGCTTGATTAAATTCTTCTTTGTTGTTTCAGAAGAATTAGAAGAAAGTATTCATAAATGTCTTGTTTAAATCATAGGCATATAGTAAGTTAGAAATTATTATTTACTGACAAGGGAACTTGTCAGTGAACTTCCCTTGACAGGAGATTGTTCTGAAATCTGAATATTTCATCTGAGAAAAGGGAAAATATGAATGTACATGATAGCATGTTGCGGGAGAGGAGATGGCAGACAGGAAATGAAAAAAACAGCTGATGGAGTGACTTGAAAAACATCCAAACCATCTTGATTCTGAGTCTGGAACAGATGTAGTTGCAGTTGTAGCATATAGTGATCGGCAAAAGGAACTGCAAGTGGGTCTTTTACTTTGAGGGATTGAGAACATCAGTGAGCTGTACCATGATGTATAAAAACCACATTTTTTCATTTTGTCTTTATTTCTGCTTCTCTATTACTCTTTTTATCTCAGAAACACTAGATTTTGTTTTTTTCTATTTTTAGTAGAGGCGTAGTTGGAGGGTGTGGGCAGGAGAAATTTGCTTGGAAGGCTGATTTGAAGGGGATGCATGGTTGAAGAAAGTTATATTCAAGCTTGTCAGAGGTATGAAGAGATAGATTGAAGCCCTTCTCTGATTTTCTAAAGTACAGCTTTTATGTAATCCCATCATAAATACTTTTGAACAGAAAATGAGGGAAATAATGTTCAATAGTATTGTTTATTCTTTCTTTGAAGCTCAGTTACACTGCCTTAATAAAAGTTGTGGGGTTTGTTTTTTTTTTTTTTTGCTTATAAGAAAGGTGCTAAACTTCTGAGAAAGAACTCACAATTCCAGCTCATTTTGCAAATATGTTGAAAAGAATGACATTTGGAGAGGTGGTATTATTTCGTCAGAGCTTATGTGCCACTGACTATATTTTACTCAGATTTTATTTTGTAATTGTTGTCATTAGAACAGAGGTTTAAGCAGCAGGCTCTTTTTCTCACATGAAGAATCTTTTAGTCCTGGTTAGGTAAATATTTATTTCTTCCATAGTTTGTTTTCTTTTATTTGCAGAACCAACTTTAAATATATATTTCTGGCGTAAAACTCTGTATGCAACACAGTCTTCTGTATGTAGGAGGTATAACTGAATATCCCAAAGTTTATTATTAAATCAACACACAATTAATTTAATTGTACCTTAAATTGATTAATAGCATGCTTTGGCATAAGGAAATGCAAATTCAGGATTTAAAATGCATTTTCTTTTATTTAACTTTGTAAGTCGTGAAGAAAAGTTTGCCAATGCTTTTGAAGTATTATTAATTCTGAAAATATATTTTTCAGCTGTTCCTCTTTGAATTGTATTCATGGAACATGGAATTTTTCCTGTTTAGATTTGTCTCCAGAAATAATTTGTGAGCTACACCTGATGTTTGCAGATATATTCCTCTTTGAAAATAGCTCCCAGCTAGACTTCGTAGTTATTTGACATGTTCAACATTAAAGAGATGGGTATAGGTTGCTGTTCTCTCTCTGCTTTCATAGAGCTTAATAGTTACATGTGCACAGACAAAATTGTTGTTGATTTCTTGCCCATCTTCAGCAGAATTATGGAAAGTAATTGTGTCCTTTTTCTATATTAGATAATTGTATAATTACTTGCTGCTATTCTCAATGCACATAGCAAGATAAAAATGCTTTTGTATGTCGTCTAGGTGTAGAATCACATGTTGGAAGAAACTTGCTTTCTGCCAATAAAACAGATTAATTTTGAGTATGAACATATGCAAGAAGAAGATGTAATTTTACACAGTATTTTTACACAGTCACTTTCTGGGCCATTGAACAATAAAAGCTACAAAAGGTGCTTGCCTAAATGAGATCAAGGGGATTGTATTGACTGATTTTAGTAAAGATCATTTATCTCTCACATTGCAGATGAATACATGGAGTTTTAGAAAAACAGGTTTTGGTTTTCTTTCAGTTAGGTTTTTTTACTTCAAAAAACTGGTGCAGTAAAAGAAAAGGTCCTTCAATACCTAGTTTAAAATTTGATATTTCATCTGCAAAACTTTCTGAACAGAAACCTGATGTCTTAATTAGATTTTTTTACTATCTAGACTCATAGATCTAGGAAATAAAAATTTTCTCTCCTTCAGCTTCTAATCATCATCAGTCCAAGTTAACTATTCCAACTTTGTCTGTTTCCAGATGGTTTTGGTATCTTCGTCCTCCACTGATACTGACAGCTTAGGTATTGTCAATTTTAACTATATCTAGACCATAAGAAGGGGCTTATCCTTTCTGAGTGCAGTTTTATCATTATTTCTAGAATTCAGTGAAAGCATTAGATTACTTTGCTTACAGTTAATAATCAGTGCATGTATTTTTTTCATCCAGCCTGTATTTGTTGCCTTTCTTCTTTACTGCTTATTTACATATTCTGAAATCTTTTGCAGAGCTTTGTAGGCAATGGGATAATTGGGCTCAGCCTTTGAAATTTTATCTCTCTGGATGTCAGAAAAACTTAGCAGAAGACATCAAACTATAGCAATGGGTTTATATGATGAATAGATATATTTATATTTTATATTTGTATTTATTTAGAGATATATATAGTGAAGCTGCTTGCTGGCAGAGCAGTCCCATGAAGGCAAGGCAAGCAAGGCCTACTGTAAACAGCTCTACTTCTACTGCATTGTATTTCAGAAATTCCTTGCAGAGGCACAAATGAATGAAAAGTATCTTGGTTGCTTTCAATAATTTTAATTCTTCCATTTTAGAAACTAGTGAATTGTTTGAGTGTTTCCTGACAAAGAGATGGGTGGTGGTTAGAGGACCATTAGACTGGACAATGTAAAGGAAACATTCTCCCTCCCCAAATATTTTTCCAAGTGGCAAAAAAAGTGCCAAAAATGAGAAATCAGGAAAAATCTGCAGTATTTATTTGCTTATTCATATGAAATTTTGATTATTGAAATTGTGATATCAAAGGACCCCTGAAGAACAGCTGGTCCAACCCCTACTCAGTAAGGCACAACTTGAAAATTACATTGTGTTGCTAAGAGTTCTGTGCATCATTATTTCCACATAGATAATACTGCTTGTTTTTACTCACAAAATAATGTGCTATAAATGGTAGCTTTTAAATAATTCCAGATCTTTCTGGTATTGGAGCTCTGATGCATCTGGAGGTTCTTCAGTGCTTTTCTGCCTTTGACAGACTTCGGAAATTTGGGCAATAATAATGCTGAAGGCAGAAAGTATCGAAGGTGTTGATTAGTAAGCAAGAAGAAAGGCTATAGCTTTAGGGTACAGGAGTATTATTTCAACAGATAAATACAAAGAAATATGTACACTTCAACTCTTATTATAGTGTGGCTAACGCAGCATATTATTTAACTACAGGATAAAGGTCCATAAGAAAAAGAAGGTAATAAAAAGAAGTAACTGCACAATATAATAGATTTTGAAATGAAATTACTTAAATTTAAAATAGATACCTATTACAGATAAAAAATCTGAAAGATTGATGTGTAGAAGTAATATAATTTTTTAAAGCCTAAAAATATATTGCTCTTTGTTATGAAAGATAATATTTGATTCTCCTGAAAATATCTCTTTTCTTTTTCTACCAGACCTGTGATGGGGGAAAGATGTTGTCCTCCCACAAGTCTATCAATTAATATCCCAATTACGTTCATAGTCTTGACTACTTTGGAAAAGATCCAAGGTGATCACCACAGTGAGACATGCTTGGACCTATTTCTTTATTGTCATGGGTTTATCAAGGTAGAATATTTGGGCTGAGACTCTGAGTGTTGTTCTCCTCAACCTCTGGGCTGGACTTATTTTCTGGTACAGGCTCTGGCCAGCTCCTTTGGAACCCTGTCTATGGGAAGCACTGGCCCCAGGCTATTAGTCTAAGTCATTTATTTGCTTGCAGTGGTCCTGCAATGATCTATTTACGGCTTCTAAAGCTCTTCCTTGACTTCCCTTTTTGTGGTCCTAGAAAGGGGTAAGCAAATGTGATGGGAAAAATGGCCAGACTCTTCCCTGGATCTACAGTGTTCCTGCTGGAGAAGAAGAAGTTGTCATTACTATCTGTTTGGACTTTGTTCTAGCAGGGAAGAAAAGGAGACCATTCATCTCAGTGGACTGTGGAGAAGAATAGAAAGAAAGATGAGGTCGTAGATATATATTGCTAGAAAAAGAGAAGGCTTGGACTTGAAAGCCAGGTGCAGCACCTCAGCCACAAACTCACCTTTGATTTTGGTAAAACACATAATCTTGAAACTCTTATCTGTGAAATGTGACAGACATAGCTTCACTGAAGCACAGTGTGGGTAAAGATGATTCATGCGAGGGATTCAGGTGTTAATATGGCATTGATGGGGTTGACAGAATTAATGTAGTGTGAGTCCCATTGCTTTCTGGAGTACAGAATATTCTAAATTCTAAATTCTAAACCTTTGGGAGGGAGAAGGAAAACTGCTTGAAGGAGTAGTGCCTTACTGTAAATGAAAGATAACTTACTGGATGACGAGAAAAGGTCAGAGAGAACTAATTTAAACTTGTGAACTTTTTAGGATTCTCTTTGGCTGGTTTTCTTTAATGTCTTAGAAGCATGCCTTCCCTTCTCCTTACAACTCTGAAATAGAGGCATAACACTACATGAAAGAAGGTAAAGACATATCTTTCCACAGCAAAGCTTCTACAGTTACAACATCAGATATTGTGTGGCCTGTGATTTCCAGAATGTGTTGCAAAAGCATTGATACTTTTTTCCTTGTAGATCCCAGGAATATTTTGTCCATCCCTTGGGAAAATTTTGGTCAGTGCAAAGCTTAGCATAAGCTCGAGACCTCTAAGTATTTATGAAAGGAAGCCAGTTTCGTTTTAGGAAGTGCTGGTGCTGTGCACTACTCTGTGAAAGTTGGCTGTTTGCCTGGAAATACAATACTCATGTAAGGATACACAGTGGCTGGGTGCAAGGGAGAAAAACAAGGTCGACAGCCTCTGCCACTGCTTCAGAAGGTCAGATTTATTCACAGGAACAGCAGCAGGTTGCTTCAGCTTACTTATGTTAACCACCTTTTCAGTCCTTTCCTAACTGAATAGGACTATTTAAAACTTCAATAGAAATCTTCATTCAAAGAAGGCAGCTAACTTTTTATTGCATAACTTAAAGATATCACTGATCTTTCTCCCTCCCCCACACAGAGCTGTCAAATTGAAAACGTTTTCAGCGTGGAGCACAAGCCTACTCCTTTCAAACCTCATCAAAATTAACTTCAGAACACTTTTAGAGGAAGAGAAATGCTGCAGCATGTTTGATCCTCCTTTCTTTTGGGGGGCCTGTGGAACTGTCAAAGCTTAGATCTCGGAAAGGTAGTGATTATTAAAGAGCAAAATTGAGCACAGCTAATTGTGAAATAACTCTTTCTTGATTGGGCTCTGTTCAGTAGTCAGTTGATGGAGGTAAGCAGATTTACAGAGGAGGTTGCTTTACTGCTGGCATGGATTCTTGGAGTGTTCATATGAAGTGTGTTCTCCAAGAAGAGACGAGTTAAAGTTTCATCCCTGTTAACAGAAGTGCTGGGAAAAGATGTTTACCTACCGTGGCCAATAGGTTACGCATTCAGCTCCCTTGCACAAATCCTACCAACTCAGTTCAGAGGAACTGTGGAGAGGTTGCTGAATGATGAAGGCTTGTGTTGATTGACATCAACTACAAAAGGGAGACTGTTCTGGATTCCTTGCATCTCAGCTTAGGCACCATCCTTAGGCTTCATTCCTCCAGTTTAGTCTCTTACTCTGAATTGCCCTCTAGGGTATAATTTCCTCTCACATGTACAGCTTACAGAGTCTAATAGGAACTGCCCTTCCCAACTCAGTCAATGGTGTTTATTCAGCAATAATGCTTCTCTTTTTGGAATGATTCTTGCCCTTTCCTCTTCCAAGGAGCTCTCCAGTCAAGTGATGTCCCCCATATTACTTGTTCATGTCTCCTCACCTTACTTGAAGCGGTACAGTGGCATAGTGTGGCACTTTCTCATGCTGTCTTGTGGTGATTTTCTGTAGGTTGTCTGAACAAGAAGGACTATTAATGGTGCAACCAAAAATTCTCCAGAAGGATGCATTCTAGACATGAAAGACTTTACTTTACAAACTACACCCTTGTTAATCTATACTAAGTACTATTTGGGAGAAAATTCACTTTTTTTAAAAGATTTCAACAGTTTGATTTGGGCTAAGAAGAGGACAGCAGTATAGGTTTAGATGGGGAGAGCTAGAAACAAGTGTTAATTTTAAAACAGATCCCTCTTCTGTGAATTAAGATGTGACGCCTCTGAGTTACAGTTTTAACTTTCAGTAGCTGGAGTGCTTCTATGATTTTTTTTCTTTAATAGAAAGATTAATATCTAAGAACTGGATTAATAACTAAGAACTTAAGGCATATTTGCGTAGCTGGTATCTGTAAGAAAACAGCTGGGTGTATAGCACAGCTGTTCTTTAGCTTTCCAAGCCCGGACAATTTTGGTTAGTGGAAGCTTGCCTAAGACACATTACTAAACATATATTGAGAGATAAGGAACAGTTCAAATTTTTCCTTTAGACTTTTATCTTTCTTTTGTTATTCTAAATCCATCCAGGTAATTGGGCAGCCATTAGAGTTGGGATGGGGAATCCTGCAGGAAAGGTTTGGTATCTTACAGGGCAGTCATTTATTTGTTTACAGGTTACTTGTTCAAGGATAATGTCTACAGCTCAGCAGTGACCTGGAACAAATTCTCCATCATGAGGCGAAAAGAATGCTGTGCAAGTGCCTTCCTCATGAGAGCAAAACAGAGGGAACCTGAGACAAATTCAGAAACTGAGTTGCAAAGCAGGAGAACCAGGGGGGGAAAGTGAAGCAATAGGAGCTTGGCAAGAGGCACCAGAAACCCTCCCTGAGTGCAATTGCCGCACAAAACTGTTGAAATGTTGCTCCCTTTCTAGGGATAATTCAGGAAACTTTTTAATGATGGTTGCTGCAGATAATGTGGCAGCCATGATGAAATATAACCCAGGCAGTGAAGCAGAGAGAGCTTCAGACTTGCTGGAGTCTAAGAGAGGAGGGACAAGCACCAGAAAGGATAAGTGGCGTACTGAAAAGAGCTGAAGGACATGCAGTAATGAGAAAGGTAGAAAATTATACAGAAAAATGGGAATAAATAATGGGCCGCAAAAACATTTTGAGAAATTTCTCCTAATAAAACTTCCCAGATTCACAAGCAGTTTTGTGAACCAGAGCATTCCATGTGCCAGTTAATTCAGGAATAGTGTAGTATGTTACGACACAAGAGTCCCTAAAGAATTTTTATAGAATTGGGATTATATCAGGGAAATATATATTTCAGGGAAAGAAACCGTTTTCTCCTCTAATAAGGTAGAAGATTTATGCTTGTAGACTTACTTTTGGTCTCATATTATCCAGAAGATCTCTCTGACACCTTGGACAGAGTTCTCAGGGCTTCTTCCACTACCATCCCAGCAATGCAAGATCTTCTTGCAGTCTAAAGTACAGCTTGCCATGTGATGTGCCCATTTTTCATGCCTTCTAATAGAAAACTGAACTCACCATTGGAATGCATAGAAAATTTGTGGTGGGACTGAAAACTTAAAGGTTTAAGATCTTATGAGCATTTGTACTTCAGATGTTCTTACTGTGTATGAAATGTAATGAACGTGCTCCAGCTCCATAGAGTGGTAAACAATTTTACTATATTGATGTGTATATACAGAAGTAACAAAACTGAACAGGTCATAAAATATTCTGTTTGATTTTCTAAATGTTGCATTGGTTTTAAAATCATAAAGAGCATGGATATAATGTCACAATGCTTTTCCTTCTAATGCATACCAAATTGTGGACTTCAGCTATTCCAGGCATCCTGAAATCTTGGTAGTTTTATTTATTATTATTTATTACTTTATTATTCTCAGCTATAAATTCAATTAATTTTCCTGTCCTGAGGGGCTGTGAAAATTGGCAGGGTTTTCAGGTAGATATGAAATACACGTTTAGTGGGTCTCAGGATCAGGCCAAGGTTGAAAGAATATCAAAAGCAAAATATTTCCAATCACTCACATTATAGTATGACTATTCTAGTATTTATATTTTGTTTTACTGTACAGAATAAATTTTAGTAACCTGTATTCAAGATGGAGAACTGGATTATGGGATAAAATTTCAGCATATATGATCTTGGTCAGATGAACTTTGTTGGAAGTTGGTGTGATGCTGAATTCACCCTTCTGCTTAGTCCAAATACTAGTCATCATTTCCATAGTGTGTAAATGTTCATCTGGATGATGACATTTCATTCCTGTCTTATCCCAGCTCACGTTACTGCTTTGGGAATATCTATTGTAACTCTTATCCTTCCATACACTGTGCTGTCGTCACCACCGCTGTGGCTAATCCACTACTATTTGGCAATTTGGCAAGAAAACTGTTTATCCATTCTGTGTTAGGGTAGATAGCTGAAGTAAAAGCTGGAGGAGGAGGAGGAGGAGGCACAGAGTGTAGTACATTGTGTTTGTTCTGCAGCACATTAACATGCTAGCTGCACTAACAAGGAGGAGGTGACCAAGTGTTTTGGTCATTAGACTAATTTTGTCATGAGATTTGATGACATACTACCAGATAAACTACAAGGATACCGTGACCAGAAGTAGCAGGAAAGTAGTAAAGACCATGTTCCTGTAGATTTCATAACTATCCTGCACTTTTTCCATAGTTTGTCATGTGGAGACTCAAACCCTGAATACTAACCTTGATCAACTTGAATTGCTACATTAAAGTAAGAATGTTCATAGCTCAGTGTCTCAGTTTCCTCCATTTTTGGCTATTTTTGTTTTGGCTGCTAATGGCTCACCAGCCATTTTTGATACCACAAGCCCCAGTGTTGCATAGGTAAAGAAAAAAGCCAATTGCCATCCCATCTGAGGAGAAACACAAACAATATTTACCCCACACCCTTACTTCTTTGGGTAAGGGTTTGGGGCTGTTTGTTTTTTTCCACTCTGTTTTTCAGGCTATGTTAGTTTATTTCATTAGCTGTTTATGCTAGGAAAAAAACCAAACCAAAACTAATTGCCCTATCCACCCTCAGGAAAAAGAGAGACAAGAAAATTAGCAAGGGAAACTTAATCCGTCTGTCTCTCCAAAAGCTAAATTAGAAAGTACAAAAGAATGGACAAAAGCTTGTTGCAACTCATATAACCATTTACTACTTTAAATGCATTGCTTCCATTTGATTCTTCTTAACTAAGAGCTGCTCACCATACTCTACCTCCTTGTGTTCTTGCTCATTAACAGGAAATCATAAAGCTGTGACTTTGTTCAATACTTGTGGTTTTGCCAATTTTTGAATGAAATTCCCCCCTAGACTAAGTAGTGTCTCTCTTAGTCTCTAAGTAGTGTCTGAGCTCTGTCCAGCTCAGCCCTGTGATGGCAGTGGTTTTCATTCTGCTGTCTTCTAGGTAGTTCTTGGGACGATGCACGGTATTCCTTCCACCTAAGCATTTCTTATTGTTCAACAGAAGCAAAGGGAAGAAAAGCCAAAAGGCCCCCAAACCATCAAGGCATAGTTAATACTAAAAAAATTAGGAGAGAATACTTCTTGCAGCTTCAGTTCTGAAATTGTGTCTGTGTGTTTGACAGTAACCCTCGTGTCACTGAGCACACGTGCTGCTTTGCCACCCCTGCCTCACAGGGATCCCCCATCCCTGAGTCACGCTGTCCTGCCTGCGCAGGAGCCCGCCAGCTGACCCTGCCTCTGTGCTGCCAGTGTGCAGCCAGCCCAGGAGTTTATGGCTGAGAGGAGGCAGTGACTGACTGCACCCAGGAGGCACTGAAGGAAATTAAACAGCAGGAAGAAAAGGAGTTTTATCTTATTTTATTTTTGTTTGGCTTGGTTTTCTGTCCTAACTCTGATTAGGAAAACTGAAGTAATCGCAATTTGGGGAAGGATACCGTCCTTATATTCTGTTCCTGTGTTACTGATTAGGAATGATGCAGAGACTGATGCATGCTTATGAAGAGGGAGTGTCTAGAGATTTTACTAAGGGCTTTCATAAGGTTTACTGAAATTAATGTTGTGATCAACAAATGGTTATTTACTACTGCTCGTAATATATTTCTTTCTGAACAAATATTCATTGTGCCAGCAAGGAGCTGTGGAAGTAACAGGAGCTTCTGTCTAGATTCAGATTTCTGTTGCAAGCTATGCTGAAGCTTTTTCTCCTAAAAGAAGTTTCACCTTTTTAAAGCAGTGGAAAATGCAAGGCAAGTTTAAGATTCAATATTTTAGTTCAAACGAGATCTCAGATATTTATTAGCATTAAACAAGAGTATTAGTTTCTTCCTTCCTTCTGAATTTCTCATGGCCACAGTATGCTCTCGATGGTCTTATATTTGAGAATAATCTGCTCATGAAATTCAAATACGAAAAAGGAATGCATTATTCTGTAATTCTTTTTTCCAAATAGCAAGTATTTCCTTACTCCATCACCTTATTTATGGAACTAAATGTTCTGTAGCATTTTTCAAGCCTTCAGTATATTTAAAAAACTCTTATTGTTAGTCTTAATATTCCTAGCTGTTTGTGCTTCATTATTCCTTCATGTGCTTCAAGTACCATCATTACATTCCTTTGATTTTTCTTTTTAGAAGTAACAATGCTGTAGTTTTATGCTCCCTGTAATTTTCAGAGCTCCATTTTTGCTTGCAATTAACTTAAGCAACTTGTCACTCAGACTTAACTGGCTTTGAAATTTTGTGCTTAATTTTGCATAATGGTACACGCTCCCCCTGAGCCACCTTCATCATGTCTTTAAAGTTTAGCCAAACTTTAAAAGTTTAGCAACTTACCAAGGTTATCACTAATAAGTTTTGCCAAATTATTTCATTCTTAATTTTCAGATTGCACAGTTTATTTTATTCAAATTTCTAGCTAAATGCCCTTCAAGAACTACTTTATATGGTAAATTGCAATCCTCAAGCAGTCCCTTACTCTGGGCTCATCTCTGCTGTGTAAAACATTTTTAAAACTCTTTTACCTTCTGTTATCTGCAGCTCAGAGTGCTGTTAAAGCAGAGCTTCTGCAGGACTTGGAGCAGTGTTCCTCATGGGATCTTTGAATACTGTATTCATCGGAGGTAAATTTAAATTATTTAGGTGCATTTTCTAACCTCACAGCAGTAATTTGTTCAGCAGTCCCTGCTGTGGCTCCTTTCTTCATTTAGCAATTTCTGCACAAACCCGGGGGGTGAATGCAGTGGCATAAGTGTCTGCTCTGAAGGTACTTTTAATAGTCAAAACCCACTGAAGGTATACCCAAAGGTTTGGCTAGAACTCACCTCTGTTGTGGTTTAACCCCAGCCAGCAGCCAAGCCCCACTCAGCTGCTCTCTCACTCCCTCACCAGCAGTATCAGGGAGAGAATCAGGAGGGTAAAAGCTGAAAAGCTCTTGTGTAGAGATGAAGACAGTTTAATAGGGAGGCAAAAGCATGTACACAAGCAAAGAAAAGCAAGGAATTAATTCACTGCTTCCGGTGGGCAGACAGGTGTTGAGCCATCTCCAGGGCCTCATCACGTGCAGTGGCTCCTTGGCACTGCACATGACAAATGCCATCACTCCAAATGTGGCCCCCACTTCCTCCTTCTCCCCACTTTATTTACTGAGCATGATGTTACATGGTCTGGAATATCCCTTTGGTCAGTTTGGGTCACCTGCCCTGGCTGTGTCCCCATCCAACCTCCCATTCACCCCCAACTTCCTCACCAGCGTGGCTGTAGGAGAAGCAGAAAAGGCTTTGGCTCTGTGTAAGCCCTGTTCAGCAATAACAAAAACATCTTTATATTATTAATGCTGTGTTCAGCACAGATCCAAAACACAGCCCCATACGAGCCACTGCAGAGAAAGTTAACTCCACCCCAGACAACCAGCACAAATTCACTGGCCTGAAATAGGCCTTCACTCTCTTGTGGTGATTTACAAAATAAGTTTATTTCATGTTAAACATGATAGATCGGGGTGTTATTTGCCAGCTAGGGATTAAGCAGAATCATCGTGGAGTTGCTTCACATGTGCTTTTCTTTGAATTGAAGACTATTCCTCTCCCTCCAACTTCTTGTGTAAAAATATATGTTCAGGTCACTAGTAGGGTTCTGCAGGGCTCCATCCTCGGGTCTGTGCTCTTCAACATCTTCATAAAAGACTTGGACACAGGACTGAAAGGGATACAAAAAAAGTTAGCTGATGATAAAAAATTGGGAGGAACTGTTGAGTCCTCGAAGGCAGTGCTCTGCTCTGCTTTGGGCACCACAATATAAGAAAGACATTAAAATATTAAGAGAGTGTCCAAAAGACAGCCACAAGGATGATGAAGGGGAAGACGTAGGAGGAGCAGCTGAGGTCACTTGGTCTGTGAAGAAGAGGAGATTGAGGGGAGACCTCCCTGCAGTTACAGCTTCCTTATGAGGGGAAGAGGAGGGGCAGATACTGATCTCTACTCTGTGGTGACCAGTGATAGCACCTGAGGGAATGGCCTGAAGTTTTTTCAGGGGAGGTTTAGGCTGGATATTAGGAAAAGGTTCTTCACCCAGAGGGTGGTTGGGCACTGGACCACATTGCCCAGGGAAGTGGTCACAGCACCAGCCTGACAGAGTTCAAGAAGCATTTGAACAATACCCTTGGACACAGGCTCTTGGGGATGGTGCTGTGCAGGAGTTGGACTTGAGGATCTTTGTGGGTCCCTTCCAACTCAACATATCCTGTGATTCTGTAATCATATTCTGTCTGTTTCTTTTCTGTAGAGCTAAATAAGCTGAACTTTCTTTAGTCTCCTCTCGGGATGTAACCTTTCCAGTTCCTCAGTTTCGTGGCACCAATCTCCTGTTTGACTCTTTTCGTCTTATATGCAAGTAACCAGAATTACACACAATATTGCAGATGATAAATATGTATGTCAGATGTCTCATTCGGCACACTTTAAAATCACATTTGCCTCTTTCAGGCTGCTTGATCCATGGTGGCTTACTGTTATCTCTGAGTTGATCCTGGGATGAAACCTCTCCCCACCTTTACCTCCGTCAGTTCCAAACAATAAATTTCTCCTTTTGCGTTCCAAAGTTTATTACTTTGGTTTCGTGTTACTGCATTTCATACTGACTCTGAACACTCCAGTCTTTCCTGAATGATACCTCAGTCACATCAGTATTGGTCTTTTAAGCAAATTTCATCCTCTTGTGCATTTTTTCATGCCAAAGTTATTATAAGAAAATGTTGCTGTCAAGATTAGGTCTGCAGGAACTGTATTAGACCTTCTGCAATTTGGAGAAAGGCTTTCATGGTGTCTGTTATAGCTATCTTCCCCCATGTAATATTACAGTATCAATCTCCATTTTACCAACTTCCTCTCATGGCATGCTACCAAATACTTCGTTAAAATCTGATCTACTTCATTTTATTTCTCAGAATATTAGCTCCCCTTCAAGAGAAATAGGCTATACTGACACTACCTGCCTTTGATAAATGATAATGTATTAATTCCCCTTTTGTTTATGCCTTTAATTGTATGTTATGTTGGTTTTAAAGATTTTTATACTACTGGGAATGAACTAATAGGATTTTAGGCCTTCAGTTTAATTTGCAGTGACCTTGCTCACATATTTTGCTTTTTTAAATGAAGATGCTATGCTTGTTGTTCTCCAGTGATACATGAAGTATCATGTCTTTCTATAGAGGGAATTCTAGGGGGAATCACTACAGAAAGACTTTATAGTATTAAAAATTTGTTGTTCTGGATTTGCAGTTTCTTATGTCAGGTGTTTTAGTGTTCTGAAATGCAGATTCTCTCTTCCTTACTTTGCAAATTGCAGTAAGCACACTTTGGTTTCTTTCCATCTCAGATGCAGCATTGTCTCTTTTATGTTCTTTTCATTTCTATAAAAAATACTGTATTTCAGTTTAGATCTGCATTGTATTTAAACATCTTGTCGGTCTATGCAATCATATAATCTGCCTTATCCATTTTAAGCAGGTGCAGGCATGAGCTTGTAATGGCAAAAATTAAGACTACAGGTATGGTCAACCTGTCTGATGAAGACAGCATAACTATCTGTATTAGACCTCATGTAATATTTACTGTCAATTATGGTAGTAATTGTGGAATTTTTAGTTGAATTTATACTGGCAAGAAACTGATGGACTCTTCATAGTGTTAACTTTTTGACTATGAACATGTTCAGTTGCTAATTCACTGTTGTGTATGTAAGCCTTCAAGTGTCATTACTTTGAGGTGTTTATAGGAAAGGAAATTAAAATCTTGCAGAGATATATCTGACTCCCATGTATCTGGGAAGTAACAAAAATTGTTGCTCAGTGATTTGCCCTCTAAGAATGAATTGTGTTCAGGCCTTTTTCTGGTCAATCTTTTATCTTTTCCTTATTAGCAAACAATTATGTATTTCAGTAAAGTGTAGGTGACAAACATAGGTCTGGATCAAACAATGATTTGTTTGGTCAGATTCCCTGAAGGTCTTTGAATGTCACCACTCTGGTGGGATTAAATAATTCAGTGAGAGCATAAAGATGGTATGTTTGGTGTTATCTGTATTTCTGAACAGGCTGTCACGTCTTATGCCAGATGGAGGGGTTTTAAGGATGTGTATTTTCACTTCCAGATATGAATTACAATAATCAACTTAGCGGTGCTCTGGAAAGCTTTCCCTTTTGTTGCATAATTTTAACTTTCACCACAGCTGTTAAGACCCTCTGTGATAATAAATATATATTGCTCTTTTATAATGAAGGAATTACGACTTCCAGTGAGCAGTCTTTTGCAAGTTAGCTTTTTAAAATTTAATGTGCTTCTTTTGCTGTGACAGTTCATGTTTTGAGATCCAGCAGGTTCTGTGGTAATGTGTATCATGTGGCCATCATTTAGAGCTGTTCTCACGTGCAGCATCCGCGTCAGAGCCAAGAGTTCACGTAAATTATGTTTGGATATTATGTTCTTGCTGACTTCTCAAGTGATTTGCATGAGACCCCCTGGAATTTCCGCTGGAATTTCTATCAAGGACTGTCTTTGATTGCACTTGTGTAAATGAAGTTTATGACTCAGTTTCTGTGGTAATTTTTCAACAATACATAAATACCTCTGTAGTGCACACTGAAACCAACTTTATTTAACACTTAGAGACTGAAACATGTTTTACTGTCACTTTTTTTTTGCCTAATGCAGTTATTGTTCAATGAAGTAACTTCAAAAATATGCAGTGACCACATTTGAGTCAAATACCAATCTTGTTGGATTTCAAATCCCTAACTAAAGGAAGAAACATCTGGTATGTGGGTGGGAAGCCAGTACCTAAAGTAGTTCTTCCAGGAGTTTAGGGAAATAGACAAGATGAATGCACTTAATGTTCAAACCATTCTGATACAGGAATTTCTCAAGAGCATTACTTCTGTCAGAAGAAGTAGTTGTAGTAATTGTAACTGCTTGCTTTGTTATAAGTAGCATAGACCTTTATTTTATTTTTTTTTCTGCACATTTATATAAACATCTAGAGAAATTATAGGATTTATTTCTGTCTGTCTAGTTATAAATATTCTTCTCCTATACAGAAATTTCATTCCTGTGTTGACAATAATCTCCTGGGGTTTGGGAGATCCACTTGGGAATTAGGCTGAAGGCAATGTGCCTGTTTGCCATTGTCCAAGAGCTTATAACTAAGCAGAAGGATCTTCAAAGTGATCTAAGAGTAACATAGTGCATGATAACATATTATGGAGTTTTGAGTCATTAGGATGTAACAGAACCAGACTTCTTTTTTTTTTCTCTACAACTACTGGAACTAGAAATTACTATTTTCTTAAGGGTCTGTTCAGTCTTATACAATCACCTGACTGACCTGACTCTGGAGCTGGGACTTGATGATAAATATACAGTTGTTATAACAGCTATGATAAAAATGCTGCACTGTGTACCAATATGTTTTGAGAAGGATATTAAAGCAGGTTCTTTAAAATTTACTTCTATTAAGAAATTTAAGACATACAGATTATTGTCCCCAGCAGGGGAAAATTACTTTCCAACTGCAGTACTTTTAGCTATTTATCTGCTTTTAATCTGTTTGGCTTTTAACTTTTCTCACTGGCTGGCAGTGAAAGTTTAATCTTCTGTTTTAAATTAGACTGCTTTCCTCAAAATCAAGGATGCTATACATATTTACGCATAGCATAAAAAAAATAAGAACAATATTTTTAGAAATTATTCTAAATAGTACCTTTTGCAGTTAGGTAATAGAAAAGGAAACTGAATGTACAAGGCAACAATATAAAGTGCTTTTCATGGCAGCAGTCCTCTTTGAAAACTTGTAAATAAAATGTTAAAATTTTGGATTTCTTTTGGGTTTTGAAGAAAACAAACAAGTATTTTTTTATTTTCTTCTATTGTGAATTTATAAGTGTTTATCATACTGATTTCAGTTCACAATGGTGCAACATTATTTCAACTTTTTGAAACAATTTTAAAACAAATCTTTTAAAACAAATCATTTTTTGTGGCTGTTCGGTTACAAAATCTTGAACTCTCTAAAAGAAATATTTGTAATATGCTGCACAACTATTGTGGAACATTACTAGTCTGTTTTAAATTCTTCAGCCTCTTCAAAGACAGATGTTTATGTAACTTGTCCATATTTTGAGGTATACTGTGTAGGGATATATTCCATTCTCCTGAATTTGTTGTGATAAATTCAAGACATATTATTCTCTTACTTTTTTTTTCCTACAATGCATTTTTCCTTTGGCTTTTGAAGTGTCTGTGGATTGGTGGTGTATGCAATTACCTGGAGTTTGTAGTGTCCTAAAGAACTAGCATGATTTATATGTGCAAAAGAAAACTATTGATGGAGACAAATGACCTTCTTGTCATGTTCCAGTACAGTTTGTACACCTTTCATGAGGTCTGTTTTATGCTCTTCCTGAACCTTGACTTTGCCAAAAGTCTGAAATAAGAGTATAAACTTCAGCCTAAAGGTTTTTGCTTTTTCCGTCCCTGTTGCATTTTATCCATCCCTCCTTCAGTCTGCAGACTGAAACTGTAAAGCTGACTATTTATGTAAAAAGCTTGTTAGGAAGGTTTACTTTTCTACTTCTGCTTCAGTACAGCTAAGCCAGAGTTCAAGGAATTTAATCCCTCCATTTGGACAAATGGGTTTGAAAACCCACACCCCAAAGTGTGAGTTTAAATGTTACTGAAATGGGAATTGGCTTAGGATGTCCAAGCTGCATCTGGAGAAGAAAATTAGGAAGATGAGCAATATCAAGAAGTAAGTCAGACCCTTGAGGGTACCACTCGCGTGTGCTTTTAAAAAGATCAGTTTTCAGCAATTCTGCATTAAAGCTGAAAAATCTCTGTTTTTTAAATTGACAAAGGGAGGTTTTCTTTCTGCTTTTTATACATTGACTTCTTTCCTTCAAAGATTCATTTCTGTGAACTTAAACTACTTTCTTCTAAGTTCTTGGCCTGAGACAACTTGAAAATTGGAGTCAAGTTCTGGACTTGGTTTTCACTGGAACTGAGGAGGGGAAGAAGATGGGGTGAAATGATCAGGACTAATTAAGAATTTACTTTCTATCTCTAAGTCTGATGGGAGACTTAGATTCTCTGCTGCGAAAGTTTGAAAATTTCTATTTTGCAAACTAATGGAGGATGCTCTGGGGGAGGGAGTTTGCACTCTCCTGTGCAAAAGCTGTCCTAGCTTGACAGAGGTCTAAAATGTGTAGATCCCAGTTTCCATGCATGAGTGATGTAATATGGTCATTTTCCCCTGTGTATCTAATTTTTTCTTGAATACCTCTAGCAGAGGATGTTTCAATGGATATTCCATGACTAGAGGCTTGGACATTTTTTCTGAAACAGAAAATAAATAAATTCAATTCACCTTGGGAAGTAAAAAGAATTTGAAGTGGGTATTGAGATTGAAGCGCGATGTGTATGTGTGAGTACTCTGACCGGTCTCTCACTAGTTTGATATTGAGTGAAGAGATGGGTGACAGCTTCTCAAAAGTTGTGAGTCCAGTCCTTGACTGCCCTTCACTCTTATAATGGTTCAAAACAAATTACATCATATGTGTGAGTGGCATATTTTTTGTTTCAATACAAGGACAGACTAGAAATGAGAAGGAGGGTTTCTTGTACCGGAAACTTCCTTGTCTTTCATCATCTCTCTCTTTCACAAAAAAGAAATAAACTTCAGAGCTGTTTTAATCCAAGCACCAAAAAATTTCTTATTATTCAACAAGTGAATTAAAGATTCAGGATTAAGTTCTTAATTGTAATGTTATGAAAAAAGCCCAGCCTGCCAGGAGAAGTGACTGGAGATGACTGTTGACTAAACTCCAGGAAGAAAGAAAAGATTGCTATAGTAGGAGAGTATCTTATGATTTTAAGAGACGAGCTTTTTGGTGGACAAGGAAGACAGGTTTTTTGTACTGAAAACGGCCATGTGAAGCCCCAATTTGTAAGGCCAATGTGAGAAGATAGGTTTGCCAAGCCTTTAGAATTTAGATACATGAAGTTTTGCATACAAGGCCTAAAATTTTCTGGTATGTAAGCACTACAAAACCAGAGGTATGGAAATATGTGTGTAGCTTTTAATAGTTGAAGTAAATTAAAGTTTTGTAGTAAAATGAACTTTTTAATAGTTTTATGTGTAAATCGAGATCATTAATTTTAAGTGAAATTGTAGAACTGAGAAAAGTAACCTTACCCTGAGTTATTTGAACCCATTCTTTTTCCAATATGCTTCTTAAAAGTCAGGGAAGAACTAAACAAATTAATCATGTTTTTCCCTAATGGCCACGGAAATTAAGTTTTTTACATGTTTCATGTTTATGCATATCACGTGTTACAAACAAATAAGAAAACATTTCTCTTTTCATGAATAAGGTGAATAAGGTGCAGTCCAAGGTCCTGAGCCTGTAAAGATGCTTACATGTGATTCACAGAATCATCCACGATGTAAGGGCAGCAGGGACATTTGATTGCCTCGCATGATTTGTTTTGTAATATGAGTGGTTTCATGTTACCCATCTCAGCTGTCCTGTACCAAGAAACATTTGTTTGGCTGAGCACATCTTCCAGAGAAGTGCTCAGACATAATTGAAGGATCTCAAGGGGTGGAGAGTCTGCTGCTTCTCTTGGTAGCTCATTCCAGTAATTAATCATCTCCTCTGTTCAGAGTTTGCACCTTATTTTCAGCTTGCATCTGGCTTCAGCTTTCAGGTTCAGGGCTGGTTCTCTGCTGCCCAAGCTGTCCGTCTTGACCTCTGAGCATCATGAAATATCTTAGTGGTTCTGAGCGTCTCCTGCTCTTGCATACATGCAAATCTCTTGGTGGGGTTTGTTTATGCCTGTGTGTGTGCTTTGGGATAGAGTAAATTTTGCTGTCCTTTTAAAGCAGGAATTAAAATCAAATGTCCCTTGCAGTAGGTTAGGAAGAGCTGTATTTTTTCTCTTTCCTACCTGCTGTATATTTGTGCAACGACCAGCTGTGACCTAGCTTTGAATGGTTTTATTATGGAAAAATAATTTAATAGGCTTTTCTTTAATCTGTGGTCATTAAAAGCAGCATTTGCTTTTTACTTCTAGTAAAATGGTTAAGGGGAAGCAATTTTTCTGGCTTTGCTGTTGAGCATTTCTTAGACAAGCTTGGTGAAATATGAATCTGACCCAAATGTATCTTAATGGCACTGCTTGTGTATGTTACAAAAGCTGTAGGACATGGCCTTGGCTGACTTGTACTGCATGTATAATTTCTTGTAGTTGATGTCTGTATTCAGTCATCAGAAAATTCATTCTTTATTTTCTTTCCAGAGGCACACAAAGACTTTACATTTTGTATTTGCATGCTCTTGGTTACTACTTGCAGTCCTGTATTTTTATACATTCTAGGTGTCAGGAAGGCATTTCCTGCATCGCTTGGTTTGCTTCCACACATCCTGCATGATATTCTCTAGAGAGTGAGGGGCTTTTGACTGTTGAATTAAAGCAATTTAGTTTTGTTTTAAAAAAACTTCTCTTGAAACCAAATAATTTCTTTTAAGATGAGGATTTTAATCTGTCAAGGATAGAGTCACCTCTAATCTATGTTAAAGAGAGGCATGGCTGCACCTGCATCAGACAAGGAAGGCACTCTTTGCACACTTCTGCTAGTGGTAGTAAAAATCTGCTTAAGCCTCCTGGAAAATCTGCAGTTGTCTATACCTTCATTGTAAGAGAGAGTGAAACTGTGCTTTTTTGCTAATAACTAATGGCACATATGGTTCATAATGTACAGCCCAAGTAAAACAGACACTGAGTAATAGGTAAGTAATTTGTGACACTTCTCTATTAAAGTATTACTCAGTTTATAATCTTGTGTATATGATTAATTTATTTTAAGAAAGCCTGGTCATAAGATATATTACTTAATATAATTTGTGCTATATTTGCATGGATGAGAAGTTTTTAATGATTCTCATTTATATCTGAGCCATGACACTACAGGTGATTCGCAGAGTTATAGACAGTCATGAAGCAGAATTTTGTGGGGCAGCTGCTTGTACCCCCAGTATTCAGTAGACTTGAGGTAGTTGTACCTCATGGGACCTATGCTGTTTATATTTTAAAAAAAGCCTTGCTGTGCCACCCATGCCAAGGTATTCCTGAGCCCAGTCTGAGGCAGTGTCAAGTGAGCGAGATCAAAAGAATGCTGTTCAACAGAAGTTTATGACAGGAGTCTTTAGGGATCTAAGCTGCTAGTAGTAGCTTGGTTGTCTCCAATGACAACTTGTTTCCTCTTCCTCTTCTGGCCTCATTCTTTGGAAGACCCAGAACAGGTGTGTAGTGAAGTGGAACTTATGGCTTCCCTAGTCTGCCCTCCTAGGATGCCGTCCCAGGAGCAGATGTTTTGGTAATACTTTGCTGGTTTAATATCTCTTCAGCTGACTTGCCAGGGATGTGCAACAACCATGAGTTCCCTTGTGCATTCCACTACAGTTTGCATGTACCAAAAATTAAGGATGAGTCATTGTTACATTCTTTAAAGAAAGGATCTGGTCTTAAATCTTGGTGTTCATAATTCACATGAAACTGTAGTGCTACACCTGACGTACACTGTTCTAGTATGGGAGCATAAGGTATTACCAAAACCCTGATCAGCCTGGGGATTGATCAGATGGGAACTGGCTATTCAGAATTCCTTCTGCCAGTGTTTAACTTGCACATTGTTGTCTGGATCACCCGAGTGTACATTTACTGAAGTGTCTGCATTATTTGGCATACCTAATTTTTAAGAACGTGATGCTCAGGCAAGCTGGCAAGCTGAATTTTTCAGGTAGGTAGGCAGATTCTGTTCTAAGATGTGGTTCATAAATTGGGACCCCAAATCTGACATGCACAGAACAATTATTAGTAAAAGATTACATTCATGTGGTGTTCCACTATCTAAACTCCAGTACAAGGTTGAATCCTTTTGTGCTCTGAATTGAACAGAACATAATTCAAATGTCAGTTTGTGTTTCAAAGAGTATACACTGAGGCGCTTACTAACAATTTGCTTTCAGCTCCATTGTGTTGAAGGCCTGCCTGGAGAGAGAGGTGTTATTAATTAATCATTTATAACAAAATCATGGATTTAGGCTGTGCCACATTGAAACTTCTCCAGCAAGGGCAGGCATCTTTATGAAAACTCACTGAGAACGTTGCTTAAGAATGTACTTACAAAACACAGAACCGCATGTTACATGAAATGAGACATCTTGTCAATGTATTTAACATGCTGCTT